>JAPYZN010002594.1:0-11428 GCA_030522865.1 Psyttalia lounsburyi | reverse complement strand
ACTATTTAGCCTTAACATTTAGAACCTCAACAAAGCTTGAAATAACCCTGAGAAAAGCCCTCCTAAGTTACCCTCGATTTAAGGCTGCCGTAAACGACCTAATCAAGCCTCTTTCAGGCCTGAGATACTCAGCCTTGGCGAATCAAGACTCAAACAGGCTTGTTTCCGTTGTCAGCCTTCGTCATTCCTACCTGGGTCACAGGCTAAAATCCAGATGAAGTTTTGAAAAACAGGTGTTTCGGGCTACTAACGAAAAAAAAAAAGATTTAACTCTTCATCAAGGGCAAAAAATGTTGTTTCATGGCTTACTGCTGTTTCAATTTTTACTGATATTGGATTGCTTATTGAAAACCCATAAAAACAGATCGAGCCAAGCATAACAAAGTGACTTTTACAAAGTAAGAAACTCTTCGTTTTCTGCACCAGATATAAATTGCCTCTTTGTGTTCATCCCGACTCTGAGAAGGCGAATTCAATCGAGATAACTGACTCATGATAAACAGGGCGAATGAGAAAAAAAAAATCAACAGTACGATCCACGTAAAATCCCGAGGGGTTTTCCACTCGAAAGTCTCATCGTTAATCAACGCAGGTTCTTGTGCCTTCAACATTTTCCCCCCCGAGTTAAAGTGCGATTTAACATTTTCATTGGTTTCCAGGAGAAAAGTGGAGGAAAAAATAACGACAGAGCTCCGGATGTGAAAACGTAATCGAGTAAGATTAATGCTGAGGATTCGATTTCACTCCGCTTGGGATAGAAGTAAGGAATTGAAAAAAACGAGATACAAAGAAAAAAAAAACCCTCAGCCATGAATTCGATCGGGAATTGCAGTGGATCATCATCAAGGAGACGAGAGTTTCATAAAAATGTAAATTCATTTCACTGCCGAGTGGATTGTTTTTTTTTCGATCCTCTGCTGAAAAATTTCGCATCACTCAGTGCAAAAGTACAATGCCACTCACAATCACAAACGGCAAGACTCGGTTGCCGAAAAAAAAAACGGAAGGAGGTGGGGTAAAAACAACGGACAGAGGAAAGTATATGTTAAGAAAATGAAAAATAAAAATAAAGAATGGAATAGAAGGCGCAAGGAGATGAAGCCAGGAATTAAGCGGCCGGGTAAGAGCAACAGCGAGAGGTCCCTGGTGACCGTGT
Organism: Psyttalia lounsburyi; assembly: GCA_030522865.1. NCBI lineage: Eukaryota > Metazoa > Arthropoda > Insecta > Hymenoptera > Braconidae > Psyttalia > Psyttalia lounsburyi. Next base: position 10,272 of record JAPYZN010002594.1, on the reverse strand, counting down.
GGGGTGCAGCGGAGTGGCTGAGAGGAACCAAGAAGACAAGGCAAAACAACAATTCCCGTCCCAAGAAGGTAAAATGACGCCTCGGCCGTGAAACTTTGGAAATCGGTCGGCAGAGGCGCAACAATCGCTCAGCCGTGCCATTGCCGTCTCATGGAACTCAGTACGCCGGAGTCTGTAGCGCGCGTGAGTCGTTGTTACTGGCACTACTCGGCCACGCTCAACTCGTGCTGCTTAAACTCGCGAATCCAAACGGTTTTAATTGGTTTTTTTCTGACGATCTGATCAGTGGTGAAATTATCTAATGGAATAGTGTTTTTATTTTTCAAAATTCAACGGCTGTATTAAATATTAAATTTCAGTATTTATTTTCATTCCCTCATTGTCAGTCATTCCGTGAACCATCAGTAGAGTCAGTGAAAAGTAAAATGATAATCGTTGATCCACGTGTGTGAAAATAATTCAGAAGTGACCAAACAACGATTGAGTTAGTTTATTATTATTTTGCCGTTAGTATTTAAGTTTTTGTGCAAATTGGAGTGCGCGTGTGTGGTGATAGTGTCAGGTGTGAACTGAGGCGGGATAAGCCTGGATTTTCGAAAGTCCATCGATCATTGCAATTGATAAACAGGAGCTGCGCAGGATTATCATTATCTCAGTTTTGTTTGTTTATTTATCGATGTTATAACGGAGCTAGTGAGTGGAAGTGTGCGTACGTCCCTGGGCTGAAGTCACTGCGGCAGGAGGACCGCCTTGTACGGTAGTAAGTGTTTGAATCTTCCTCTTTTCGTTTCCCTGGTGTTTTTTTTTTCTCGAAACAATCCTTACTTCTCCGTACACCACCTTCTCCTTCCACGAATAGCCGTCTCTCGCTCGCGCTCACTCACCCGTACTCGGCCATCTCCTTCGTCGTTGCGTTCTCACGCAAGGTCGCGGGACTAATTCACAGTGAATTTTCGTTTTTTCTTCTTTTACTCCATTTTTTTTTTACCTTTATTTATTCGCTTATCGCATGACGCCACTCGTTCAACATGCAGCGATGATTATTATTCAAACTTGGAGTGAAAGAGGGGGAAAAAATGGGGCGAAAGGGGGTAAAATCGGAGCGGGGAAACAGGGGGTAATTAATTCTATCCCCAAAGTTTTTTTTTTCCCCCGTATTTCTGTTTGAGTTTGGAGCAAGCCCCATTAGATGAGCTCTTAGCAGTGAATTAAGGAACACAGCTGCTCATTCATAACAGTAAAAGGTTAAGTTGGGGGTAATGATGATAACGATGAGACCAACTTCTTCCGTGAAGTTTATTTTCTCTCTTGTCTGGAGTAAAATGCGATACGAGTGAGAAGTTATACTCGAGTATGCAGGCATCAATTGCCTGGAGTTTTTCGAGTGGCGGTGGATGGTGGTGCAGAGTTACAAGACCCAGTTTTGCCGGCGCCCAAGGACTCGGGGGAATTTTAAGGATATTCAAGTGGAACAGTCCGCGATGTGAATGTGGGTTTTTAGAAGTTAGACTTTGGCATTTTTTAATACAATATAACTCAATATAATCGCTCGAACAAATCTCCAGTGCTGATCGTTGAGTTCGATACTAATGAGGCTTAATTTGATTATTGGGTCGCTCCTCAAATAAACTAGAAGTTTGTTGATTTTCGTTGTAGGGATTTCCGAGGGATTAGCCAGTCGTAACAATTGCACGTACTCAAATAATTTCAATACTCAAACATTATACAGGCTTTTGATGATTCAGTAGCAAAGGCGGAATGAGCGGAACGGAAAACAATTTACGACTCGAAAAAGCTGCCCATATAAATTTTAGTGTTTTAGATACTAGGTTATGCTTTGACCAGTTCAAGGGGGGAGAGGTTCAGTTTATAGAGGTCACTGATTTTTAACAATTCAACCATCATTTCGGATGATTGGGAACTGCAATTGGGTTGTGAATTAGGTTAAGATTCTGCAACTCAAAAATTTTGCCATTAACCACAAATCAGAGAAGAAATCACTGACTAAATTCCAATTTTGTCAGTCTTGAATCTGGAATTTTGCCTGTAGAGGGAGAAGTCAGGTAGAAAAAGCTTTTAGTGGAATTTCATCCATTTCCCTTCACTTACGAGTCATTCATCATAATTCAAGTTAGTTTGTTTATGGTTTTATGTTTAAAACTCATGTGACATCTATCGAGTCCAAGTAATGTCTAAGAATAGTCGCTAAACAAGAGAACAGACACTTGACTAGGGAATTATGGAAACACAGTAATTGACAAATTAACGCGACTTACCTTAGCCCACTACCAACTTAAAAATGGGGTTCGTGGACTGAATTAAATAAAAGCCAGCTGAAATTCGACACGAAAAACGTTAATGAACTAGGATTTGTATTAGCATTAGTATATACTTCCTCGTTTTCAAGTAACGTAGTTAATTCGTTTCTAGTAATACTAAAATCAACGTTAACCCTCAGAGGAGATTTAACTTTTGTGAGGAAGTAGTGATGGATTAATTTTTTTTTTTAATTACAATCATCAAGTCTGTCGAAATTAAATGAGTGACATTGCATAAAAGTCGAGTAATCAATCAATCCTCAAGTGACAAATAGATTAAACAAATTTTGATCGTAAATGGATGAACTTTCTCAAATAATTCAATACAATTTTTTGCTCGATAAATATTTAAGTCATTTGCTAGCTCAGTTTTACTCTCCGTAAATTCATTTGAAAACTAATCGCTTTCCAGGATTCCCAAAATAAACGCTCATGTCCACTGGGGAATTGGTATTAATGACAAGTGAAACAAAAAAAGAATTGGAAAATTGAGAAATCCTGCGGTAGGTCATTAACAAGTTCTGAACGAGTTAAATGAGTTCAATTGTGAACATGCCGAGTGAAATCTGTGATAGAAAAAAACCGGTACAAATTATTTCGGGAATATTTTCGTCCCTGCGGGCGACAGTTAACGAGTCAATAAATTATAATCAAAAATCAATGCCCACTCATTGTTGCCAAATTTTATTTGAATATTTCAATACACTACTCGGCAATTTTTATTGTGTTTAATTTTCACTGGGATTGATTCCTCAAAATTAATAAAAATGCGAAAGATTCGGTGGAAGACGTTCTTGAATTTTCGGGACAATGAGACTGAATAAAAAGTCAGAGAAGAAAATTCTGACTTTAAAAATCCAGAATTTCACAGAATTTTCCGTGAAACCTGAAATTTCATGGCTCTTTTACCCCCCACTCAAATTCACCGTCGTCGACCTAAAAATTAGTGGTGAAGTGTCCATGAAATTTCATTTTTTTAAACAGTCGTATAAAATAATTAAACTCGTTAGTTTGATCGAGCAATATTTACTTCAGTCACCAGATGAGTTATACTTTGCGCAAATTTATTTGAAGGCTCACCAGTTTCTCACAAAACGAAAATGTAAAAACGAATGCAATAATGAAACTGGAAAAAAAATTGTGCCACCGTAACTCAAACTTAACAGCTTAACGAGGAAAATGAGCTGAATTGGATAAACGTCACGTGTAATGTAATTTGGAAAAAAAAACGTTCATCAGGATTTTCATTAGAACCCAGCCATTTTCGGAAAATACGTTTAGTATTGATTAAACCATTCAATTTTAGATGAGTTACATTGAGCGGATCTCAATAAATTCCTAGTTAGGAGCAGTGCACCCATCTCACTGTCAATAAAATATCGAAAATCTAATTTTGAGAATTCCATTTCATGACAGCCATCGTCCCACTTGAATATCCCTAGTACATATTTCAGAGGTTTTTTTTTTGGGTGTAGGGAAAAATCTTGCAGGATATAACCCAGGCAAATGCCTGTTTCGAATCTTGGGGATCTTGTTTCTTTTCAACTGCACTACCTCGACCATCCGCGACTGGTGGCTGTGCTAGGATCGAGGGGCCGGAGGGGGCGGCGGGCTCCGAGAGGGGATAGGCATATGGTCGAGTCGGGCGAGCGGCGCGGAGAGGGAACACGAGGTCGCCCGGTCCTCGGTTGTGTTCAAAGGAGGGGCTGGGGCATTACAGTCCATCGGTTGACTACACTCTCTTTTCTCTTTACGATCACTCGTGGCATTGAACTTGAGAGAGACATGGATATGTGATAATGAAAATTAGATAGTGCAAAATGCGAGAAAAGGAGGTCTCAAGGTATGCGGAGATCTTATCCGGTATACTCAGGACGGAGAGAGATTTTATTTTTAGAAATATATTTCTTTTTTGGGATACTTGACACTGACTAGAATTGCCCGTCCCATTGGGAATTTTATCAGTTAAATTTCAGAATAAAATTCTTGAGTCTCGTTTGGTCAACTGGAGAGGGAGGAGCTCCCTCATTTTTTCGTCCTTACAATTCACTAGCTGAGCTGAAAAATCGAAACGTAAATCAAAGTTATGGAAGCGTAAATTGTTCTCGTTGTTCTATAGTAAAAATTCGTGAAAAAATAGTGTTTCCACACTTATTTGTTGTTATTTGCGGCAAACTGTTACCGTAAATCATAAAAAAAGACTGTCACATCGTAAAAATGTCGTTAACATAAATCAAATTTTTATGTTTTTTTCGGTATCATCCTTGATTACTATGTTCACATAGTAATTTTTAATTTTATTTTCTCTTTGTATAAGTGCGCAAGTGGGGAAAAGGGGAGGGTCGGAAACTGAAAAGTTGGTGATTTTTACGCGTATCGGTGTGTCAATCTATCTTATCGCAATGAATATTCTAATTTCGCCGCGCGCCACAGACTATTTTCCTTTGATGTTGGAGAAAGTTGTGCCTATTGAGTGAAATTTTATGGCCTCGTTGAGAGAATGATCTTTTGTATTTACGTAAGCATGGGCGGAAGCAATCGACTAATGAGATTGTTGATGGATTCGTTAATCTTGAGGTAATGGGGATAAACCGCATGTAAGGTTGGGTAATTTTCTTCGCGATTCTAGAGTAACGAGACAGTGGACATTGGTTGTTAGGCCCACTTAATTAAATTTTCGCTGTTTACAATTAACTTTATGAACTGATTTATTTATTGGAATTTATTGAATTAAAATAAAATTTTGATGTAATGCGACATAAATTATGTCGTTTCAGTTTAATAATAGGATCATAAAATTCGTTTCTAATGAGTTAATATCGATTCGATGTTGGGGTTTGCCAATCAGTAATACATTGAATTTTTAATTTAAAAAATCCATGAAATCACCAGTTTCGATCATAGCTCTCGTTAGTTAAATTAATTAATTGCGAGTGCGTTTGAATAAATAGATTGTTTTAATAATAATGCACAAATAACAGAAACAGTAAACAGAAAATTGGAAAAATGGGGATTAGTAAAGCCAGACGGATAAAATGAAAATGAAAAAAAAGGAACTATTAAAAAAATGAAAAAATAAAAATTCCAAACTGCTGACGAAAAATGTGTAAATTGATTTATTTAAAGAGATGAACAATCAAACCTGAGCCGTAAAACTAAATAGGCAAAGGGGGGCGAAACGAGAGAGAACGAAGGAAAAGCGGAGAACACAAAAATTTTCATCATTCCATATGTGTGTCCCCAACTTTTTCCTTCGTTTTTCTCTCCCTGTCGTCGGTTTTATGTCTCAGGTTTTATTTCTCTTTTTAAATCACTCAATGTACAACTTTTTCATCGGGGATTTTTAACGTTTAATTTTAAGCTTTTACGGCCCTCTCCAAAATTGCTCTTCATGGGAATTCATTTTCGTAAAATTCAGAATTATTTGTTGATAGCACAACCTGAAGTACTATTGACCTAATTTCGGCCATACTTGAAGGACTTTTGTCATTTGAAATTTTGAACTTTTCTAGAAAAGCCAGGGAAAGCTATAAAAATTTTCATAGTTCCATGTGTAAGCCTCCGATTTTTCTATCTTGTTTTTCCTTCTTGCCGAATCAGTTTTACGTTCCAACTTGAATAGTTTTCTTTTTAAATCCGTCACTTTGCAATTTCATTGAGTTTTCAATTTGTAATTTTTAACTTTTGTAATTTCTTGTAGAGGTTGGTCGTAGGAATTTTTTGTTTTGATTAGATGCAGAATTATTTGTCGGCAATTCAGTCTGAAGTATTGTTGTTTTATTCCAGCACTTCGCTGGTAATAATATAGCGAGGGTTATAGTTTTTTGGACTCGCGTGGTTGTCCAGTCTCTCACAATCTCTGGTTAAAAAAACCCATCCTCCATTTTGTCATTTGAAGGTCCAAAATTTTTGGAACTGCTCTGGAAATTTTCCTTATTTGATGTTTCTATTCTCGACTTGGCTCTCCATTCTCCCTCTCCGCTTCTTCAGTTCTATGCCTTACGTTCTATTTTTTTACTTTTCATATCACTGAATGTATAAATTTTTCAAGTAAGGGTTTTAGTGTTTGATTTTCAGCTTTCACGTTTCACTTCAAAATTGTTTTCTGGAAAAACTCTTTCATTTTCGTTAGATTCAAAGCTATTTGCCGACAACTCAATGTGGAGTATTGTTGACCTGTCTCATTCCAGTACTTCACTAGCAAAATAACTCCAGTGTTGGGTTTAAAATTGTTATCGCGACAGCCATTAACGCAAAACATTTTTGAGCGTTCAATTTTTACATTGATTTCCATTTTTCAAGTATTAACAAATGATTCTAATGCGTACTTAAATTTTTTTCCGAATATCGTGCGTATACTTCTTGTTTTCCTTCATTACATTGTTGTTTATTGCGACTTGATTCGTTTTTTTTTATTTCTTCCATTTGATCGTATACTTTTGAATTTTATCAAACCGAAAAATCGAGTTGCATTGAGTCAAGGGATGAATTTCAATGAAGCGACACTGAACAACAGTCGAACTTAAATTTAACTCGGGTTAATTAAAGACGAACAAAAGAGATGAGAATTTGAATCAGACCAATCTGTGGACTTTCGATTCCGCCCTAATTCATGTCAACGATATAACGACCTAAAATAAGTAGATTCCCGTGATTACTCAATCCGTCTGGATTTTTTAAAAGTGTATTATGATTTTTTATTTCACTTTCCCCTCTTTCAAAGTTTTCATTTTCTGTCTTCATCTTTCTCGATTTATTTCTTTTTTCGTTTCAACGCTAACACGAGAGAAAAGTCCGCTACAATTTTGTCTCAATTAGGGCGCGGCCAGACGTGTGACACATCGTTACGATAAGACCGATAAAGCCTGATAGGAATGGTAGAAATGGTGCGATTAATTGACAATTTACCTGCTGATGCGTTTTTAAATGGATCTTGTGTATTAGTTTCTCCTGTTGTTTGATGTATGACATAATAACAGAGGCTTGACACTTGACGTGGCGTCGACCCCCTGCTGAGTTAACGCGTTAGTTACGTTCAGACACCTCGGTGTTTACGGGTCGCGTTAATTCATATTTGTTTCGCTCCGCTAATTTTCTCTTCGTCCTCTCTACATTCTCTGACGTACTAATCCTTTTTTTCGTTGCTTGCCGGGTTCGGATTCGTCTATTCTTCTTTCTCAATTTGGACAGCTTTTTTGAAATATCTGGTGAAGTACAGGGAACGTGTTACGGAAACACAATTCATGATTCCAAATATCACTGGGACATCAAAGATGTTTCACTAAATATTTTCTTGGTAATTACAAAAAAGAAAAATTTCGGTACAAATTATTTTGTTCTCGCACTGATTGAAATTCTTTGAACAACTTTTGTGATTCTGTTGTCTCTAGAGGATCTTTAAGTGTCAGCATGAATATTCCTACAATTTCATCGAGCTTCCATTAGATCTAGAATTTTATGGATCGTGAGAATTTAGAAATGACTGATCTAGGGACTCATCATTTCTACCCGACAATTTTTGTTTCTATTATTTGATGACCATTCTCATTGTTATGGCAAAGGTTCTTGTTTTATGCAATGGAAAAAATTACAAAACTACATTTCAGAAGAAGCATTTTGAACATTGACATTTAGATTCTCTCAAGAGTTGTTTCAGGAATAAATCTTTGCGGATTGACACGTCACTTCTCGATGGAGAAAATCCCTCCATTCCGAAAATTTATGACATACCTTTTTTTATTCAATTCCAAATTCACGATGGACGAAATGGCTGGATTTCTCAAAATAATATTCTAAGGGCTCAGTGTTCACACGTGCAACAGTCATAAAATCCTCGGGATTCTCCGTCCAGAGGTGACGTGTCAATACATGTACATACGAGAAAAAAAGGGTCTCAGTTCAAGCGGACTGACCCCATCGGATCCTGAACTGAATATGTATGTAGTATGAGACTAAAATCTCTACCCTCTTTTAAATATTTCCAATGAGAATGAAAGTAAAAAAGCAGCACCCAATCAAAAATGCAGAACCCCCTCCTTAAACATCCCTCAGTTGGGAGAAACTAAGTAAAAGGGATGAAGAATCTAGTCAGTCTTGCTCTAGTAGTGGTGGAGATTTCTTCTCTTCTAATTCTCATAAAATCTTAGCTTCAAGCACAATTATATAATTAAGGTGTTACGCCCTCTCAAACCTTACATGTAAAATAACTGTAAACAAATTATATGTGAATGTTTTTGAAGGGTTCAATTGGTGTTAGTGTCAGAAATTAGTTCAAATTACCACCTGTTCAAACAGTGATAACATTTTCCTATTAAAATAATGAACTTTTAACACTCATCATGAATTGAAGCGTATACAGGATTGAACTTCAAAGATGTGTCCTTAACGAATGGTTAACGACTGGTTTATTTATTAGGGCATCTCCTCCTGTTGAAATACTTTCTGCTCTATCACTCTGAGGAGGAAATTATTTATGAGGAGATTTCGAAATTTTAACAATTGACAAGTGAATATTTTCGTGTATGAAGTTAATAATTTTCATGAACAGTAGTTTTTTCCTACGGGAATAATTGAATCCTTCCATTAATGTTTAACTGATTTTTCATTGAATTGAGACATCATATTTGTTGTTGATTCCTTTGCCATGTTCTTCTATACTTTTACGCTGAATAGAGTATCATAATCTCTTGAAATTTGATATGAGTCACTCATTAAATAATTCCACCAAATTTTCTTGGGATTTAAGAGATATCGAGAGGTTTCTATCAGCGTACGCAAGCAATTCTCAATCTCACTTCCTCCCTGTTTCAGAATTTTGTTCTCTACTCAATTTTTCAAGTCCCTTTGGAAGCTTGAAATGCAGAAGAATTTCCACGTACTTGCTTCTTCCTTTACTCCCTTCTCCCCTCATTTTTTTTTGTGAAATTCGTGACTCAACACGGCTTGAGCTATGATTCAAACGGGGAAGCCTCGGCTCACTGACTTTCTCACTGGAAAAAATGGGTGAGCGAGACAAGAGGGGTCACGAGAACGAAGACATGAATGTTTTCATGCATCAATGATTCGCTAAGAGGATTACGGTATAATATAGTTTCCTACATTGAACAAAGTAATCAGCAAACGGCTGGAGTTTTCTCGTGCCTGCCATGTGTGTTTGTTATCGCAATTCTCTTTCCCTCTTTCTTTTTCTCTGTGTCGCTCCAAATCCACAAGTAATCTTGTTATCTTGATCGCTGCACTCGGAGCTAAACTGCTCAACAGCTTTTTTATTGCCTGCAAGGGAAATATCCTGCCATTTCCATATTTTTATTTCCCTCTAATGGCGGGAGGTGGAGATATTCGGAGTTCCCCTCTCGTCCTTTCCTTCTCTTTAATTTTGCACTGAAGGAATTTCGTAGATTCCTCGGGAGAATGGAGGGAAATATTCAGGCGCCACCGTACTATGAGTCACGCGTATAGACATTGAAATTCTACGTCATACGCGGAGTGAAGTCCCTCTGAGCATTGGAATTTGCGTGGGTTGATTCAGAGATTGAACACGTAAGACCTGATTTTTTGTCTTCATTCATTACCATTGTTTTTATTACGAAATGAGTGCGTGAGGTTATTTTTAAGTCAGGCATTTCTATCAGAAATTATCGTGGGACTAAGACACTCATGCCATCCTATGTCTGCGGGAAATTTTATGTTATTACATTGATGTATTCGCAAGGAAAGATAAGTTTCCAATATTCGTTCATTATCGTTAGGGAAGTACATTATTGCGATAGTGGAAGAGATAATTCTAGGCCGATGAAAAGAGAATATAATTCCTTGAAATTTTCGTTAAGACAATCTGTTATACTGAGTTTACGCCAAGGCTGAGTATCTCAGGCCTGAAACAGGCTTGATTCGGTCGTTTACGGCAGCCTTAAATCGAGGGTAACTTAGGGGGGCTTTTCTCAGGGTGATTTCA
>JAPYZN010002593.1:0-11672 GCA_030522865.1 Psyttalia lounsburyi | reverse complement strand
AGCCAGCCGAAAATCGCTGAAAACGGTGGGCGCCCGAGGTCAAAAAATCGAAAATCCAAAAAATCACTAAAAATGAAAAGTTAGAGGCTATATCGATCGTAAATTTCCTCAGCTTTTCAAATCCGTTCGAGTTTTGGGGTTACGCCTAATAGTTTTCAAGATATCGGCGATTTTGTGCCAAAAACCTCCAAAAAGGGCCCTAAAAGTCGCTAAACGGCTTAAAATATTTTGTAAGTGATGCTAGAAGGGCCCCAAAATGAAGCTAGAAACCCCTAGAATCCCCCCCAGCCTTAAAAAACCCTCAAAAGCGACGATAACGTACAAAAAAAATAAAAACCCACAAAAGGGCCAAAGACCGCCAGAATTTTTACCAAAATCGGCACTCTTTTGACGATATCTCAAAAACTATTGATCCTAGCTACCTGGGGTAGCGCTCATATTTTCCTGAATGACCAAGATAATAATTTCCTCAGCCAGTTCATTTATTCAATAACAAAATTAATATTGGCGTTGTCAAATGTCATCGGAATGACAACAGGCGATGATTCTCTCTCGGAAGTCCTCAAATGCATCGATAACGTCTGCCTTCAGCTCCTTCGCCTTCTCCTTGACGTCTTCCCTCATGAGATTGTAGCACATTGCGAGGAGTCCCAGACCCAGAAGTAGATAAATAAAATTAATAACTAGCTTGAGATGGCCATCCTTGGCGACATCGGCAACAGTTGCCCCAGGAACAAAGTCCCCCATTCCGATTTTACAGAGGGAGGTTACGCAGAAGTAGGCACTGTCCAGGTAGTCCCATCCCTCCCACTGGGCGAACATGATTGTTCCCACGAGAACATACGCCGATATCACCCAGAGGCAGGCGGTCGAGGGAACTGTGATCTTCTGGCCCGGACGGATCTTCCCAGTGCACTCGTGGAACCAACGGTAGAGCCATCTGAAGAGAATATTCAATTATTTCCAAGCGGGAATAAATAATATTCAGTAATTGGTCGAGATTTTCGATAATGGGGGGCTACTTCGTAATTAATAAATTGCACTGAGGCATTTGGAGAGGGTCCTTGGCCATTGGAATCTGGAGGAGACAATTGGGAGACAGGACATCTGTAGGAATTTCGTTGAGTTGGTTTGGGACCAGTCAAGAAGAGGTTCATTACCTGAATGTCCCAGCCAGCACCTTGCCCATGTTCAAAAAATAGAGGACATAGAGAGGAATTCCAAAAATGGCGTACAGAACAGTTGCTCCCTTTCCCCAGGCTGTCCTAGGCACCATATTCCCGTATCCAATCATCGTGAACACTGACAGACTGTACATGAGAGCAGCGGGGACACTCCAGACCTCCAGGACAGTTTTGCTGTTGTAGCCGAGCTTAATCGCCGCCACGACATAGCTCTGGTAGTTCTGAAGTATCATGTCTGTATTTTTGTAGAAGGCCGTTTTGTTGATGATATTGACCTTTCTGTCGCCCGCTGTGTGATTCCACAATTGCTCGGAGAAATTTCTTCTCAATTTGATGATGGCCGTTATGTGGGGATTCTCCTCCTGGGTCTCGATAGCGATAAAACCCATTGCACCAACTATAGCGTAACCAACGACCAGTCCACCAACGCCAACTTGGGTGCACATGAATGCCACGAGCTTTCGGCAGCAGTCCTTCACTCGCTCCCGGGGGTCTAGACCTTTTGGCGGTTGTGATGTTAATGATCTTTTGTTACGCTTTTCATTTTTTCATTCATTAATTTTACATCGAGTACATGATCGAGCGTTTCAAATGATCAGTCGAGGCTTACTGGAGTTCATTTTTAGCTATTAATCGATACTCGATAATTAATTCTGTCATTATCGAAGAGAACAGTAAACCGAAAAAATTATAATGAAGAATGTGATTGCAGTGAAAGATGCCAGGGATTGTAATTATAAAATTATTTGGAAAAGAGAGAGTGTAATCGATAGATGAAATTTTAGAAATTCACGAACGTCTCGAGTGCCATTTGGTTTTAATTTCTTTTGGGTCATTGGATTGTATTCTATTCTACCTGTTGACGTGCTTGATGAGTCTCTGCTCCGCACCGATGATCTCACATAATGTCTCTTCATTATATTCTCGTGTAATTCAGTGGGCGAAGGCCACTCACCGCCGATGAGAATTTTTTTGGTGATTCTTCGGGGATCGCGCGATTGGGAAATCAATTTCAATTCAATTTTTTAATGAGGGAATTGAGGGGGACGTCTGTTTGGATATTGGATATACTGGATTTTAAATCGACGTCTCAACCACTTTTGCTCCACGCGGAACTGGCCACGGACCGCGTTTTCGTGATTCTCTTACCCCGGCATTTTTCATTTTCATCTATTTTCGTCTGAGACGCCAGATAACTCTCATGCTGGTTGACATCCAGCTGTGTTTAGAGCCCCTCCCCACGCGGTCCTCAGAGATCTTAGGCTTGGTTCGCTTGCTCTGGTGGCTGTCATCTCGTGGAAGAACTGAATCATCCTTCATTGAGACTAGAAATGGGCTTTAATTTTTCGGGAAATTAATTTCTTTTCTGCACTAAATATTCAGGTATTTATTTTATTAGAATCTCAAATTTTGATGTCTCAAAAATTCTCATCTTTTTTAGGTAATATTTAAGAAATGTATTAGATTTCATAATTTATTACTAAAGAGTGGAATTTTTTTGGGGAATTAAAAATTTAGAGATTCGGGGGATTTTCATTCAATTTTTCTGGAAATCAGGAATTTCTTTTTTTTTAATAGCCACTTCAAAATTCTGACGCACTCCCTCTCGATAATATTAATGCAGCCTTTTCATCTGACGCAAAAAACGATGCGTCAGTTCCATTACTGGTGATTGGCTATTTATGAAGGTGAGCTTTTCCATCGCCTAGACACACCACGCGCAAGTAATACATAAGACTCCTAGCGCCGAATAATTCCTCCTCAATCCCTCTCCAAATGTTTAATTTCCCCAGCTGAAATTCGTGTGAAAAAAATCCTGACAATTTTCGTAATTATCACAAAAAACATTTCCCCCTTTCTTCAAAGACAGAAAAAAATCCCCAAAATTCCAGTTGCTCTTAAATTTACTAAACAAAAATTACCGAGAGGTATAGCCGGAAGTTTCCGCTGGGAAATTAAATAAACTAAACAAACTGGAATAAATAAAAATGATAGAAAGAAAAATTGAGTAATGAAATGAAATAAAATCACTGGGAGATAAGAAATTCAATTAAAAATTGTTGACAGTCCAGTCAATTGTAAAATTCGCTGCGGTATCTCACTCCCAGATTAGGTGCATAAATTAAATGACAAAGTAACACCTGCGGTTTGTCCCCCCCACGCAGTACGCATGCCCTTGCTGAGGGAAGAAGCTAAATGTCCATACATCTAAAGCTCGTGCAATAGTCGACTGTGTTGGTGATGTAGTACAGTAGCTTAATCGTCTATCGCCATATTGCCACTGGTGACTGTAGAGTGTAGTTAACCAACTTATCAAACTGCCAGAGCGACAAGTTAAACTTCACATTAATTCAATTACAAGTATTATTTTCCATGCTATTGTTGTTGGGGGGGGTGGCATAGTCGGCTGGAGGTATTTATTTATTTTCTCCCCCCCCTTTTTAAATGCTCAAAGTAACGCTCGAATATTCCAAGCGTATGGCAACAGGTGTTCATGTACAGCAGTTGGGCACATGTTTCATTAATTTTTTATAAATTCTCGGGGTGTCATTGGGTGAAAATTATCAGGGGGTAGTCGTATATTTGGGTAGAGAATTTCGAGAGGGATATTTTAATATGGATTACGATTATTTGATCAAATTTTTGGCACTCGGCGACTCGGGAGTCGGTAAAACAAGTTTTTTATATCATTACACTGATGGACTTTTTAATGCCCGTTTTGTATCAACTGTGGGCATTGATTTCCGGGAAAAACGAGTGGTAAGAATGCACTGGTATAATTTATATTTAATATACTAACGGGATTATTATGAATGGGGCAGATTTATAGAACTACCAATGGGAGAACCCAGCGGGTGCATCTGCAATTGTGGGACACAGCCGGACAGGAGAGGTAATTGATTATTAAAAAAAAAAGAAGAAAAAAAAATTGTCACAATTTCTTGTTAGCCATCGATTTTCCATTCTCCGCGACGATAATTCCCTCTGGGACGTCTATTCTCGATCCGCCTCGAATAGATTGTGGAAAAATAATAAATCCAATAAAATGGCTATTTATTTATTTTTTTTCGACATTGACAAATTTTTCTCTGGGATGGAAATAATTGAAAATTCAGACGCAATAAATACACTCCAGGTTTCGCAGTTTAACAACGGCATTTTATCGTGACTCTATGGGTTTTCTTCTGCTGTTTGACCTGACCAATGAGCAATCATTTCTTGAAGTGAGAAATTGGCTGGAGCAGCTCAAGGTAGAGGACTCAATTTCCATTTGTTTTTTTCATTAAATTTTTAGTCGATATGGGGCTATTGTTCACTGACCCACTGACCCCATTTCGCGTATCAATTCACTTTACGTGTAGTTGGCTCGGCTGGTGTGATTACTCCCGGGGTTTTATGATTTTTCATAGACTCATGCTTATTGCGACGAGCCGGACATCATCCTCTGTGGGAATAAGTGCGATCTTGAGGAGCGCCGGGTGATCAGTGAGCACAAGGGGCGAGAACTCGCTGATAAATATGGGTGAGAACCGAGAAATATCTGAGCGTAAGTTTGGGTAAACCGGGGGAGAAATATTGTTACGAAAAAAAATTGCGGAATAATTCACGTAATCGGCTGGTGTGAATTGTTCCCTGACAATTTTCTCTGTCCTGTAGTTATTATCCTTGCGTTTGGATTTTTATCCTCCCACTTTGATCAGTTAATTTATTCAATTCTTCTAGAATGGCTTATTTGGAAACTAGTGCTGCCACTGGACAGAATATTGCGCGTGCCGTTGATGTTTTACTTGATAGAGTTATGCGTAGAATGGAAGCGACTGTGGATACTTCACTGCTACCTCATCAGAGAGTTTTGCGTTGCCATGAGCCAGAGCCTCCTAGGCCTAGAAATCCATGCTATTGCTGACAGTGTCATTATGCGTAGAGCAATTATTTTTACCACTGCTCTGACGCATTATTTTTGGTCTCTTCCTCGAGGGGTGAGAAAGGGAAATTCATTGGGAAAATGGCGAGACGTTTCTGGAATTTAATCTGTTGTCATGAAATGGGGAAAAATCAGTTCAATCGAAGTGGAGTTTAGAGGTCTCCAGATATCTCGGAATCTGGAGGAGATGGCGAATTTTTCGGCAAGAAATTTATTGGAGGTCTTAATTTTCTCAGCAAGAAAGATTATAACGAAAATTTTGGTATTCCACTCAGATTACGAGATATTTAGTCTAAACTGATCAGTAGTTGAAGTGGATTAAACATGGGTTATATGTTCTTAAGATAGAAATAAATTTTAAGGGATTATTAAGCTCTAGACACATTTTTAGTAACAATATAACAAAATTATTGTACTTTTCACTAGAATCATTCGATTTTCTACTCAAGTTTTTATTAATAATTGGGGAGTAATTCGGGGGTAATTTTCATGATAAATTTTCAATAATTTCCAATTGAAATTAAAGGCGTTGTGAAATAGGACAAAACAAGGTCATCAAACGAGAGGAAAAATAATAATGACTAGAGTCAATAAACAATCAATTTATATTACTCACAGTTCTACAAATATCAGTGTTGAGTTATCAAATTCGCTGATTATATTATCGTTGAAAACAAAATAAAACAAATAAGAATGAAAAACAATTTTTACAGTTACCCATTAGATAACTCAGAGAAATTATTAATCAAATGTTAAATGGATAACTGCTTTGAATATCGTATAAAAAAAATAAACTTTGTGATCTTCGATGCCAAAGAACGATCGATTTACCTCTGTGTCAATGCTTACGAATTAATCAAAGGCACAAAACAAATAATATCCAAAAGAGTGTTATATTTATAATAAATTCCATGTTGTTGCTTATGAAATGTATTCCAGGGAAATTGATGCGTTGGATTTTAAACGTGCAATGTCGTCAGTTGAAAAGTTGTTACAAAATAAAATTCATTTTGAAAAGAAACCAAAAAAATCAATAATGATATTCAATTGATATTTAATTAAATGTTTTCAACACAACTAGTTGATCTAGTCTATTCACATTAACAATATTAGTTTATGATTTGTTCGTTATTATTTCTGGAATCATTTTGTAATTAAATAATTTATTGCAGCTTTTGGGTGAAAAGCTTAAATAAATAGTCACCTCATTTACATTATTTACACGACGAGCGTAAGCTCAGTCTCTTAGACCTTAATATCACTGGCAGCATGATTGGCACATTTGCATAAAATAGGGAACTCGCATGGGAGTTTTTCTGAATTTTTTTTCCTCACAAAAATGCCTCGATAATTCTTCAAAACTAATTGAAAAATCCGTAGCTAATTATTCATTAATAGATACCATTGGGGACAAATGATTTCCGTAGACCGAAAAATTGAGGTGCAGATGAAAAATAAATAAATGCAAGTTCCCTATTGATTTCTCCACAAAATTCTGCCCCATTGAATACATTAGCATTGCCTGGAATGCCTCAAATCCACTGCAATTTTCAAAAATAATATCTCCACTCTAAATTACAATTTTTATTCTCAATGTCAACTGCATTGTCACATGTTAATGGACCTCGTGATATCATTAGGCAGTGCCACCAAGTCACTGGTTTTTCTCGGCGATGCAATGCTCTTCATGGTCTCTAAAATTCTACGTTTGATCCTCGAGATGCTTTTCGATGCACTCATTGTGCTAATTATCCACTTGGGCTGGGGTCGATCTGCCTCAGGCACTGGATGCAAATGGTGGATCGATGAGTCCTCGGATGTTGGGTATAACATGTGGAGATTGGACTTTGAAGGCTTGCTAAATGAGATCGTCAGGATAATCTGGAGAATTGTTGATTTTTTTAAATTAAAAATTTGGAATTGGTCAAAAGGGGTTGAAATAAATTTTTACTCGTCAGAAAAATTCTAAATAAATATTTGAGGCATTAGACTGTCTAGTGACTGAGTATTTGGCATGAGTAATTGTTTTTTCGCTGAGTTAAGTGACTTGTGACAGTGATATCTCACCAAACTACTGATGATACCCAGTACCCCAAGGGTAATAGCATACCACCGGTCGGTTATCCATCTGTGAACCCTTTCCATACTCATATCGGACAGTAATAGCCGCCTGAGAGTGGCCAGAGGTCCCGTGGGGTCGACCTATTCATTCAAACAGCAAATAAAATCAAACACCTGGATATTGGGATGTGTAGAGGTAATCCAATAAACCGTAATCGAGAGAATTGATTCAGCACTGCTGATGGAAAATCCAGTTATTGAAATGATAAAAATATACCTCGCGACATTTCTGGAAAATGTCGCAGTAGCCGTTGTAGTCGTTGCAGGGTGTGCCTGGCTTTGACATCATATTGGGGATCTCGTAGGGTGGGGTATTCCACTCGAATGATGATCTGTCGATGATAGAGGGCCAAATGAAATTCATTGATTTATTTCTGTGGCTTGGAAATGAATACTTACATGCACGGCTGATCTTCACCGGGTAGTTTACAACATAATTCACAACTTTTCGTTGGAGGATCGATCGGGCCCGCACTGCATTGGCAAGATTCTAGGCCGTAAGCGAGACAAATGCTTCCTGTGCACTCCTGGAAATTTTTTCCGCAATAAAATACCCCGGGGATCTATTTATTTTTCTTCATGTCTGACTTCGGAAGATATCCAAAATATTTGGGAGACTAATCTCCAGAAATCCCTACTCGACTGCCAGTAAAGGCTCCAATTTTTTTTTACTAACGACATCTGAGTAATTAACTCGAGGTACTATATTGTCTGGGTAAATAGAGACTCGGGCAAAGGCTTGAGACATTGAAATAGAAAATGGCCTCGGTTTAATCACGTACCCCCATGTAGCAGACAAATTCCTCATTGCAGATTGTTTTATTAGGTTTATTAATGGAGGGGGGACACTGGGGGGTGAGTCCATCGCAGAAACTAGCGTCTCTGCATCCATTATTATCCCTGCATTTCTCCCCATTACGTAGTGAGCATTCGGGCGAGCAGCAAGGACCCTTTAATAACCAAAGTCAAAGTGTTTATTCAGTAATCTCGTTGGGATATTCTGTTGACTACGGGTGAGAATAAACTGCGGCCAACTAGACTGCACAGACTGAATCTTTCATGGGAATGTTTTTTATTTTTTAGTCAGCGAGGATTTTTTTCTCCTAAAAAAAAATCAGTTGATGTGAAATTGTTAATTTTCCGTTGATATAAATAGTTAAGCAGTGAGACCTGAGGTTTTCTAACTCGTAGGGTATTTTTTTTTCAAGTTGAAAAGAATGGGGAAATCTTTTGGTTGTTCTTGACAAATTTAATTGGAAATTTTGAAGAAGGAAATGGCAGAATCTGGAGTTTAGGTGGAATAATACTCTCGTCGTCTATTGAGTTACGCTAAATAATGCGTCTTATTGGTTGGTAGAGACACTTGAAGTGGTGTTTCAACGAGAATTGAGTTGGATGGGGGTCTGATTAAATATTTAGCAGCAACAAAGTAGAAGTGGCTCTCACCTGACTGGGACTGCAAACGGCATTTTCCGTCAGACGACAGGGTATCTCGAAGGGAGCATGATGAAGTCGTTGAGGATGACAGCATGGATCATTGCAATCTTCCTCCCAACCGCAATCACACTCCTCACCCTCCTCGACAACCCCATTTCCACAAATGGCGGTTTGTTGTTCTGGGTAAATTGATGGAGTGACATGAGAAAATAAATCTACAAAATTATTTCAAAGACTCCGTTGCTATCAATTCTCTCCACACAAACAAAACTCGATTATAAAATGTAAAGAGACCGAGGGGGAGGGAAAAAAAAACTCCAGGACATCTTCGGAAAATCAACAGTGAAACCGTTCAAATCGGAAAGAGAGTGGCTGAACTAGGCGACTATGTACCAGTGATTGGACAAATAGAGATAGCGATCGATGATCGTGCGAGCATGAGGAATGGGATTTACCTGCGAAGCAGCCCTTGCTCGAGCGTGCCTTGATATTCAACACGGGATTGATGGAGAGTAGACTGCACGGGCTGAATCGATTGTTGTTTCGCTTGTCCCCGCTGGTCGCTCGTGCGAACATTATGAAGTTACCGTCCTCACCTCCGGGTGAACACTGGTCTGGGTCATGCTGGCATGATTACCAGACATAGGACATTTCAATTTAATTAAAACCACGTAGTTTGGGGCAAGAGTCCAGTGTACGAAGAGTAGGTTCATTCAACTTGGGTTGAAGGGGGCGGGGGGGGGGCTCTGGGAGCGAGGCAAGTGGCTATTGAAACAAGTGATTAGAGCGAAAACTTACCGGCGATCCGAAGTTGTGACCAATCTCATGGGCAAGAGTGACGTGTGATACAGCTGGTGGTACGTGTTTGCCGTAGTTCAGAAGAGTTATTATGCCGGTATTGAGAGACTTCATACTGCCCCGATAATGCTGGATCATTGGCAGAATAATTATTGCATTGTAGCGGGGGAAAAAAATTATTTTCGCCATATTTTAATTCATGTGAGGGAATTATTTGACTCTTCGTGGACCAATTGGGCCTTTGGAGATACTCCAGTTCGAAGAAATTAAATACTTCCCTCAAATAAAAGCGTAAATTTTAGCCAAGCTCGAATCTCGCTCAGGGCCGAATTACAGAAGTCCTTCGTTTTTTTTTTATTTGCGAAAAAAAGGAGAATTCAAGTCACGTAAATTTAATTCCACCTCGCCCTGATCTCCGGAACGAAGGGAAACCCTCGAACGAATTAAAACTACAACTCACCCCATTCTTCTCGCAAACTCCTCCCGCATTCTTGAGATCCCCAGTCCACGCAAGCCCCAGAGTTCCCTTCTCGAAATCACGATAAGTAAACATATACGCCAGGCAAAAAGCGTCGTAATTTTCCTCTGGAATTAAGCGAACAACGTGCACCAGATGAATAGAAAACCCAGTCGAGATATCAGACACAGTAGAGAAAAAGACGAGCATTTTATATAATAAAAGAGGAGGGAGAGGAAAAAAAAAAGGGCTAAAATCCCCCTCAGAGTGAACATAAAACTCGCCCCCAAATTGAATTGAGTGAGCGGGGGAAATGGCCAAATGGAAGTGAATTGCCACTGGAAAAACGTGTGAAAGAAGACTTTACTTATTTACATCATTATCCCCTTTGGAAAATTCCCTTTGCGTTATTATTTAACGCTGAGAGTTGAAAAAAAAACCAGTTGAAGAATAGAATAGAGCTCAATGATTCGGATTTGCTCTCGGTCAACAGCGAAACCTGAGAGAGACAATTATTCTCGCCGAATATTTATTTACTTGGAACAATTATTTAATTCGAAGATTAATAATTTTGCACAGGATAATTAGGATATTGTTTGCGACGTCGGGTGAATTTTAGTAATTACTGAGAGGATCCATTAAAATTCATGACTCGCCTGAAAAAAAATGAACATTACTCCGAGGCAATAGTTTCCCTCAATGAATGCCAATTGCCGAGACAAATTTTAACACAAATTCAATTGATAATTTTTTATTAACTCACCTGAGAAGAGCTCGAGGTACTCCTCAACTCCATACTTTCCTGTAAATCGATACGACGGATTATCAATTGCATCATTACCGTATATTTTAATTCTCTTGATCATGAAACTTATGTTGTCGGGCTGGTCGTCCTGATTGAAGTCTGCCGTTGTACCGGGAGAGACAGGAAAAAAAAATTACGTTAATTAATCAATGAAACACCGGCTGTTTAAAATTCATGGGCTCATTGGGGGAGGGATGGGAGGTAGAATAAATTACGTGTTAATTACTGGTACGTGCCGATAGCAGGCATCGCACGATGAACGATATTCGAACGAGAATCACTTGTGCCGAGCCTGATAAGACACGGAGGGCGATTTGTATTCAAATGGGTGGGGGAGGGGGCGAGAATACAAAAAATGTGATAACACGATGAGATGAAATCACTGGAGGGCGGGTAATCGGGTGATGATGCGACGATATTTAAATATAATAAAAAGTGAATAAAACGTTTAAAAATCACCTGTGTAACGGTATATCGAATTGACTCGTTGAACGTGACGGGTCATGACCTCGATGCACGCCTCCTCCGATTTATAGTGATCGAAGAACGTGTGATCTGCCTGCAGATACAACATGCACGTTGTCTTTTTTGGGTCAACTGATTTCCGGTTGCGGGGTACTCGGCTTCCGGTTGCGGGGTACTCGGCCCAATCGATCCCTGAAATTATTATTATTTTTTTTTTTGCCGTGGGGGTAGGCTCAGGCGTCTACGCAAATTTTTGGGAATATTTTCATGATTTTTTTAAGTAAATGGAGCAATTTTTCCCTTTAAAAAAAATGGGTATATTATTATTATAATTTATTTGAATTCTTTAATATTATAGCAAATTACATCAATCAAAATACCTGCGAATACGGGGAGAATACTTTTATCGATTAATCGATACCCGATAATTCTTTCTGGCCTTATTATCGGCAAAAATTATAATGAAGATGAAAATATCTA
>JAPYZN010002592.1:0-11441 GCA_030522865.1 Psyttalia lounsburyi | reverse complement strand
TGGGGGACAATTCATGAGGAGGGAGGATCGACAATGTAATTTCGTGTTTATTTTGCGCTGTAAAATATATGTCACTCGGCTTTTTTTTTTTTGTCGAAAGGGAGATTTATATGCCGTTACGAGGTCTTGAGGGATGATACGGCAACAAAAGATTCTACGAATGAATTTTGCCGGATGATTTCGGGGATTCGGGAGCGGATTTTTTGGGGGATGATTGGGGAAGGGGTTGGCTGATGGTGGAAATGTTTATTGAAATTTTTAGAATCTGTTAAATGAATTAGTTTCCACAGCAGGGGGGTGGGAATTGCCGAATTTATTTTTTTATTTATGATTGGTGAAGTCACATTTTTGGGGGCTTAAATGGGGGAGTCTAATAAATCAGATGTCGATACGCGTGTCGAGTAATAGACAGGCTGTCTTTGATGCCGTATCTCGACACATACATTAATAATTGATGAAAAAATAATGAACTCCTGGCGATTTAGAATCCAGAATTCTCCTCCAGTCCTCCACAAGATGCATTCAACTGGATTTAAAGTACCCCACCCCACCCCTCCGCCCCCGAATAAACACAGAGAGCTCGGAAAGAGCCCGACCGAAAATCACTGGGACATATTTCCAAAGGATCACGACATCTTTGTTCTGTCGTCGTCGTGTCTCCACTCTACGGCTGGAGAGAGAATCCCGCGTATAACCGGAAATCAGAGGGTTCACGAAAAAGAAATAGCGATTGTGGGAACCCAACATTTTATTTTATTTTCCCTCCCCTTATTTTTTGTTTTATTCAGATTGTTTTTCTCCCTCATTTCATTGAACTCGAATGCGATTTTTATTTTTCTCTCTTTGTTTCTTTTCACTCCGCCGCGAATCGAAATCGTGCGTCGGGTGTATTTAGAATGTCTCGATGCTGGGTGGAATATGGTGTGGGAAAAGAAGATGGAATGGGGAACGGTAGGAATTCGATCCTCGTTGAAATTATACGTCACCCGAGAGGAGTCGCGTTCCAAAAGCTTTTAAACAAATTCGTTTTGCCATTTCTGCAGGTTAATGGTTGTGGAATATCGTACGAGAGAGAGATAGAACGAGAGAGCGCGAGGGAGAGTGGGAGAGAGAGGATGAGGATCAATTCATGGCTAGTAAAATGACAGTTATTGGGTACTGTTTCATAGTCTCTATGAACACTCAGTTGATGCAATATATCATTGTCAAGAGGCAGGTATTTCAGCTTTTATTGGCATCCATGATCTCGAAAAATCGCAGGCACTTCATGTCGCCAATTCTCCCTGCAACCTGTGCACGTTATGATTTAAATCATCGAAAAGTGGAGCGCACAGAAAACTAGAAATATGAACCAGTGATCGAGGATTCAATAGATAAATTTGGATAACCAGTTTTGCACATTTTTAAATTCGAATGCAATAATTTCAATTTTAATTATTTGTTTGATTACATAATTGAGGATCAACGGCTGTGTTTTCGTTGGCAATAGGAAGAAAAAAAAATTAGTCTTTAATTTTTTGAAATCTGGAATTAATTCTCAAGAAAAATAAGTTATCCTGAATTTCAGTGATTTTAAAAAACATGGGAAGACACATCCGCTCTTTCCCAATTCATTGGAAGAACTGACTAAATGACAAAGGGAAGAAGTACGACCTGGACCTCGGGTGACTCAATCCATTCATTCCACTCTATTTAGACCTTAAAAACTAAAGCCCAACCCCCATGCTCCATCCTTCCCAGAATTTTCATCCATTAAAATGTTCTTCATCTCCAAGCGTAAGTACAAACAAAAATATAAATTAATTTCCACCACACATTATTTCAAAAGGAAATTCAACAATTCATCCCTAAAAATTCCATCTACTCAGTATTGCAATTTTCCTCCCCAGCCAATACATATCATTATTGGAATCATCGGGTGAAAAAGCCAACATAAAGAGGAGTAGCAAAGCGTGTATGCCGCGGAATCAGAAAGGTCGCCCGAGTACATTGCAAACAGTAAGTTGTAAATGTGGCAGAGAGAAGGCCAAGAGTCGGGTAAGGATCATAAAATGGCTCAATACTGTTTGCTCCTCTTGTGTTTACTCTAACCTCATAGTGCCCCGCAGCAATCGAATCTGGGAAAAATGAGATATAAATGGAATAGTACGGGGGGAATGAAAGAATGCGGGCAGAAGGAGAAGACCTTCATGAAAACTCAATTATTAGGTTGCAGCCGTGGGGCTACTCGGGAGAGTAAGGAATAAAAAAAACCACCAGGAAATTGTCATTGGGATTTTATCAATTCTTTTATGAGAATCTCTCATGCTCATGCATGAGATGCACTTCATTCTCTATATTATTATTATTATTTTTCATTCCTACTACCATTATTATTTTATAGGCACCCCATTCGTGAGCTGCCTTCGCTGACTTTTTCCACTGTCTTTATTAGTTTTTTTTCCTCTCTGTGTAAAAAAAAACAATGATTATATGAAAAATTATGGAAACGAATTAAACTTGTGCATAAAAAAAAATTATTATTTTTGTTATGGATAGTTAAATTGTTAAATTGTTTAAAGGAGCCCAAAATATTTTTTTAGGCGCTGACGTGTAAAAAAAATTACATCAATCATTGCAGAATAAAAAAATGCAAAATGATATTGTAATTTGTTAAATTATTTCGAGTTATTCTTATAAGTTTGTTTGAATTGGAATATTTGTAGATGAATGGTTGATTAGTCAGAGCAACACCTCATTTTTTATTTGAAATTGACAGGAGAATTGCAGTTGAGATCTTGTTCTCATTGCAAAACAATTTTTAGTAAAAAAATTGATCAGTTTTTTTCCATTTTTCTGTCAATTCTTCGATAAAATCAATTGGATAGCTTGTATTAACTTGTCGCGGATAGAATTGATGTCTGTTGAATCGTTTTTCCCCTCGGCATTGGACATTTTCCAGATAGAAGGAAATATAAAGCATAACTGGCGAAATATTTGGAGAGATTTTCTCCCTTTTCACCCCAATTTCGTCCCCGAATAAGTTGAGTAAACAGTAGACAGCTACTCTTGTATATTCTCTCCACGATGTTCCATTTTCCTGTCTAGTCGCCGCTTCTAATTGAGCGAAACCGTAGGATAGGTCACCTGGCGCTATCCTCACAAGGAAAAAAAGAGAACTTGAATAAAAAGGAAGAACCAATATTTTCAGAGCTGACCCGGGGCGCACGGCTCATCGCCAACATCGCACCAATGGGCGGGAGGACTTTAACGACATTATTGAGACCAGCTAGGTAAACAGGAAAAGCTGGAGGAATCTTCTCTGAAAAGGAAAAAAATAAAATAAAAGTAGAAAAGGATGTGTGCTGGAGGTATATGGGAAGCAGTAGGACGAGAGGGATTCAATCCCCTCGGTCCAAAATCTCAGGATATACTCGTTTGTGTCTTCCACTGTGCGGACTACCTGAGATCCCTCCCAGGAAATATCACCGGGCCGTAATGGTGTATCAGAGAAAGACTCAGTTCAAACAAGTTTCACCAGTGATGTCTTACTTCACTTTACAACTTTGGAAATTCAATTTATGTCAAATTTCATTTGAATAAAATAGTTGTCTCTCTTCGTATCCCTTTGGCGGAATGAAATTGTTGGGAAATTTATTTAAATTCAAGAAGACGAAGAATTAAATTTCACGAGTTACGGAATTGTTGATTAATAATGGGAAAATTTTGTGAGTAGTTATCGCACGAGTCACGTTAATTTTGATTGAGGAAAAATTATTATTTTTTACTTCAATGAGAATTACGATTTTTTTTTCACTCCAGTGGAGGGAAATATGCAATTTATTTTCCTCATTTATTTCAGTATTTCACTTTACAATTTTGAATATTCAATTTATATTCCATTTGATTTGAATAAAATAGGTCTCCCTTTCAATCCTTCGGGCGAAATTAAATTGTAGAGAATTTTATTTGAATTGAAGGAGACAAAGAATTTTTGTAATCACTGAATGCAAATCAATTTCTTCAAAATTAGTTGAACAATCTTTTTAATCCAAATGATGAATTAATAAATACTTCAAGTAGCAAATTAACTAATTAATTAATTATCTTCAATATCTAATGAATTTTTCCCTAAATTCAATCTTCAAATGGAATTAAATAACGCAACAAGAATTTATTGCTCATAAAAATGAGAGTACAACTGACGTTCTTAAAATTAATTAAACAACCTGCTTAATCGAAATGAGGGATTAATAAATTCTTCAAGCAACATATTAATTAATAAATTAGCTTCAATATTTAATGAATCATCCGCTAAATTCAATCCCCCAATTGACTGAAATATCACAGCAAGAATTTATTGGTGGTCGAACTTAATTAAATAACATCCTCGACCCAAATGAAGAATTAAAAAATTCTGCCAGTAACAAATTAATTATCTCCAATATCCAATCAATTCTCCCCGAATTCAATCCCCCAATTGACTGAAATATCACAGCAAGAATTTATTGGTCATCAAGGTGAAAGCACGTCTGACTTCCTTCAACAGTATTTACGACTAGCCCGTGGGTGTTTCTACGTAGCTAAATGGAAACTTCTGAAAATTCAAAATGCCCTGTTATAGAAACTCCAGTGACCCTCCAGGGCCCGGGTTTATTCTGGCTAGCCCAAGGGTATCCTGATCTGGTAAGAGTAACTTATGCCCCAACACACGATCCTAAACTCTGGGGCGAGCGTTAAACACGACGACTACCGACATTTCCTCTCCCGCTTCGGGAGACTCGCTCCTTTCAACTTATAAGCATGTGCTTTTGCCTCCATGTTATAATCCCGAGCTACAATCACCCCACCCGGCCCGGTAGGCCATGATTGTGCCGGGAGCGATTCCATCGTTAGGAGATAACACAGCGTTTCTCACATACCCCTTAATATTCACGTGGGGTACGTAACCGATAGATCTAATAGACACCCACCAGCCGAGCTCCGGTTTAATACGCTCGAGTATATCGTATCTAACATCAGGTATCGTTTATATCTGAATCGAATTTCTCAGGCCAATACCCTATACCATTTAGATATCATCAATTTTCTGGTGCTCTTCCTCTATTTTTATTCGTATTTTCATTACAATGAAATTTATTTCCAGCCGCTATATTTTTAGATAACTTTCAACTGTTGTTATTATTTTATGATACACGTGCGTGACTATATTTTTTTTATTAATCCATTCTATTAGTTGCTTAACTGAAGTACAGGAATGAATGAGGTATTTGTTTAAATTAAAAAAAATAAACAAAACTTTCAAATTAAATAATCTTCGAAGTCCAAAGGAACTAATCTAGAGACCAGCAGTTGTGCAGAAAATATTAATTCATTATTTATTTATTTATTTCAATTGTTGCTCGTGAGAGATTTACGGGGGGGTTGGTAAGACGTGTGGCCAAAAGTTTTTTTTACAAACTTAGAATATATAAATTAAATTAAAGAAAAATTTGGCAGAATATATTATAGCGTCAATTCCGTAAATAATTTCACAGGCTGATTACAACCATAATTTTTTTGAAATTGATATTTTCTTTCCAAAAGTTCAAAACGTCTTCCGTTATTTCGTCGTTTTTAAGAGTAGAAAATGGTATCTTCAATTTTTTCCCGTTCATCGTAAATTTATAATAAAAATTTTCCAAAAGTCGGAAGGTTTTGCAGTTTCCCCTCCATATCTCGTACACGGAGTATAAAAACAAATTATAATCCCAGGGTGTGTTCATTCTTTTTAAAAGCCGTGTATGAACGACGAGCTTATCCCATTACAGACCCCATCGTCCCGTCAAAATAATGAAATTGAATTTTATACTCCAGCCAAAACTATACCATTATCCTCGCAATTTTCCACCGCAGCATCTTCAGCTCAGCCACTAATCCTGTTTTTGAATTGTTAATTCACGACGTTGCCTTAATGAAATCTCACTTGACCCTTCTTTATTTTCTCCCGCCACTGTTTATACTCTCCAGGGATATACAAGCCACGCTCTACCTTATTTCTTCATCTCTGGTGGCAGCGCTGCAGAAGAAAAAAAAAAAGAGTTGACGAGAAAAATTGTTGGCGAGTCCATCAGGGATCTACGCTCAGCAACTCCGCCATTCTTTACTTCTTCGGCACTCCCTCGTACTCCCCCGCTGATGTACTAATTACACTGACTTCCACTTTACAAGTTAACAACTTAACTGCAGTCTTTCGTAAACCTTTCAAAACAAACAAAGAGAGTTTTTTGAAGATAATTAATATTTGAAGTTTTATTCCTGTATTCTATTTGTGAAGAATTTGACGTAAGTTCGCGCATGAAAAAACGTCGGAATGTTTTTTTTTTATTTAAAATTACAGTGATTTTTTTAGATGATCGTAAGGATTTCAGAGAGAAATTACTGCTACAGAAAAATGTTAATGGGTATTGATTTTTTCCGGTAAATTTATTCTACTGCCATCATTTGAGTAAATAATTCTTGCGCATGATTTTTATAATTTAATTCCTCGTATTTGCCATTGGAATTGCGATAAATGAAGAAAAATACGAGGATTTATATCGAGAAATAACAATTTATTGACTTTCTTCCAGCAAATTAAAATTGTTGGAGACTCATCAGAGACCTATCCTCTGCAACTCCGCAATTCTTTACTTCTTCGGCGCTCTCTCGTCCTCCCCCACTGATGGACTAATTACACTGACATCTACTTTTCAAGTTAACAATTTAACTTCGGTCCTTCCTGAACTTTCAGAATAAACAAAGAGTTTTTGAAGAGTTATTAATATTTGAAATTTTATCCCTGAATTCACGAGAGAAAAACAATGGGAAATTCATTTTCCATGCAATTTAATTTAATTTAAATGCTATATTTCAATTTTATTAAAAAATATACGATTTTGAGGAAATATTTGCGTATAAAAAATGTATACGAACGTTAACTTTTTTAAAATGAAATTTTGTTCATTTGTCTCACAATTCTGCGGTGAATTTTCGAGGTCCTCTTCAATATTTAAAGTACTTGATCTAATTTCATAGTTCAAGTTCATAGTTCAAGTTAATTGATTGGAAACAGATGTCAATTATTGGAAAAATTGTGAGGCCTGCATGGAATTTCGAATTCATTTCCTCGGCAAGTGGCGCCACCATAGCGGGCGTGTGTATTTTTCCGAAAACTTTTGGATGCTCTAAAATTCAGCGATTTTCTTGTAACCCACATAATTAAAAAAAAATAATATTCAGAATATTATTACTTATTTAGAATTGTCGAATCTAATGTAATACAAGGAAATAATTTAATATCCACAGCAGTATTACCAATTGACACTCCTCGAAATCAAAATATTTAATAAAAATAATTTCCATACAAAATCCATTATTTACAGTAAGCCCATTGAAATTATCCAATCAGCGATTAAAACCGAAATCTACTGTAGGAATGACTGAATGACTGAAAATAACTACTAGACGCTCCCCGAAATGTCATTTTTTCCTCTAAAAATCACCCCGAAATTTAATTTCCATTCCAAAAATTTCCAGCTGACACCAAAACACTTCCCCACCCCCTGACAGTCCCCCCTCATAAATACCATCCGATACTGCCTCCGAAAAAGAAATCCTCACACCCAAATAATTTTTTCTCAACGTCCAATTTGTTTGTTTCCCCATCTGGCTTATTACAGAGTCTCGCCCCTCCCCCGGCTCGTCAGTGTAAATATTACGTCTCCCTTCATTTCTCCGAAGAAATACAACCCACTAGCCGAAGAACGCTGGCGCAGGCGTATAAATTTTCATCCCCCGACTGCATAACCCCGTAGTCCAGCGCCTGCAACTATACAAAAAAGAACAACTACCACGCGTCCAACAGGAGTAAATCCCGGCTAGCGCCATAAATCCTCAAGGGTTTCGTCGCACTCGGGTCCTCGTGCGGTTGATAAGTCGCACAAGAGGAAGAAGGACTTTTTTCAGTATATACCGAGAGCTACCGTCCTCCTTCCGACGGAATTGCACGTCCCATATATTTTTTTTACACTCCTCTTCTTCGTATTTGTTCTTTTTTTTTTTCGCCAGTCTCGAGTCGCCCGTGGGATCGCCCCCGGAGTCGTCCAGGCGGAGGTAAGAAAAAAGGGAAAGCACGCTCATGTCTTCGGAGAGAATGGCTATTGCCGACAAGTCCCTCCTTCCCCCGCTCTCTCATTGAGTTACTAGGAGGGTAATGATACTTTCAAGGCTGTCGCCCTCCCCCTCCCCCACCGCGCTAGGGAGCGGGCAGCATCCCCGGTCCCAGCGTGGCGTCCACGAGACCCTTTTCGCCGCAGTGACCCACTGCCATGGTTCATCTACCCTGACAGGATAGAATTTGCACTTCGTCGGAGGTTGTAAATCCTACGTCTGATGAGCAGAACTAATAAAACTTTATGGAAGCCGACCTCGAGGAGAGCCCCGGGATGTGCGGTACTGGGTTAGCAGGCGCATCGCTTTCGTTCCGTCACAGTTTTTTTTTTTAAGCGTGGCTCGGCGGATTTTGGCACGCTTTATCACGCCTCGAGTCGGGGATGAAGAGGGACAATGAGGAGGCCAGCGAGGCTAAGGGACAATTGGAGGGCTCGGGGAGAGTGAACGGGGAAATTCTGGAAAGAAGGTTTCTAGGGATTTCTGGAGATTTTGGGAGAATTTTCGCTTTTGCAGGTGTCATTTAGTTGATAATTTAGAATTATTTACAGGAGCGGATTATAGATTAATGGGAGGCGACAATCCGGGCGTTTAAGAATTTTTAGTTGTTATTTTTATAATTTTTTTGGGAAGGGTTTAGCCACTAGATCGTTATTGCGAGTCTTGGATTTAGAATTTTATGTCACATTCTTTAAGAAATTTACTTTAAGAAATTAGTTTGCCATTTTTAAGAGGTTACGGGGGCTTCGCAAGATGAAAGAAAGTATATTTTGACGATTTTTTTCTTCATACATTTAATTAATTTTTTTATTCAAAAATTAAAATTAATATATGGATTTTTGGCGAAACTGTGAACCAAAAAGCCCACTTTTTACTCAAATTTTCACACTGTATGACCTTGGAAAATTAGTTATAGTAAAAAAAAACTTCTTCGTTCAATGACGAGAAAATATTATATTGCAGAAGTGTACAAAATTTGGAGACGATCGGTTCACAACTTCTTGAGAAATGGTGACTACGGATTTGAAAAATAAAATTTCGAGAAAAACGCCATTAAAAAACGCGTCATTTTTAAGGTCCGGGAGAATATTCTAGACACATTCCATTATTAAATAATTAAAATAAAATCCTTTTTCTGAAATTTTGAAGCCCATACGACCCCTTAGGCTGCAAATTCAGAATAATCGGTTTATTGACGTCGGGGCGTCAGTTAAATTTCAATGAGTTCTGAAATTTTCAAGCTCATCGTGATAAATTGATATTACCCACTAAAATAGCGACCCGAGATTTTAAGCAACATGTGACATTAAATGACATTAAATTTTCAATCACTGAACCTTCAAATGCGGCCACTACTTAATTTTCTATAAATTCACATAGTGTAATTTTTTTTGGAAATCATTTAACGTATTTGAAGGTGAAAAGTTATAAATGATTAGGACCACCAGTACAAGAGAAATCCTGGGCTTCGTTAACTGCTCTCCCATTTGGAAATTGATGGATCATTTTCCAAGTATTTTCTTACTCAACGAAGTGAGACTGTTAATTGTCGCAATGAGTGGCCCTAAATTTCACGGGATGCGACCCTAAAAGGAGCCGAGGACGAACAATACCAGTAGGTTAGGAGTCGCATCTCTTTCGTTCCGTCATAGATTTTTTTGAAGCCTGTCTTGGGGGATTTTGGCACGCGTTTTTCACGCCTCGACCCTCATTTCAAAGAGGAACAATGGGTAAAGCCGGCGCGAGGCGTGTAGTCGCCCTTGGAGACGTTTATTGCCGTTCTAAAAAGTGTCTCTCGGTACTTCTCCCAGTGACCCATTTTACGCTTTAATGGTGACTTATATCTCGCCCTTCGTGTTGATGTTCAGAGAAATTTACAGGCTTTTAAATAATGAAATGGCGGAGCTTCGGGGAAGGCTTGAAACGGTGGGAGGAATTTGGAAAATTCCTTTCTTGAGTTCCGAAATAGTGGCCGAGGTTTTTTGAGGCTTCCAGGACCTCACGGGAAGATGACTGAATATATTTTTTTGAATTTTAGATGGAAAATTCTCTAAATGATTTGATTCCATTCACTAATACTAGAGAAAAAAAATTATTTCTGTCAAGCAAATTTTCTGATGAGTAGAAAATTGGGATTATTAACAGGAGAAATCATGCTTTAAGTCCTTTAAGAGGTTCTTTGAGACGTAAGAGTCCTTTAAGAGGGGAAAATCATGCTTATTATAAAAGTCTTCAGTTTAATCATCTTCAAAGGACTCCAGTGGTGGTATAAGAATTAAAGCTGGGGTCTAGAGTAGAATGATCATGTTGCCCTTTTTCTGAAGTAAGAGTCTTTAAAATTTTGTTATCTTCTTCAAATTAAAGATTTTCTTATGTAAAATAATGTGCAATCATTTTCAAAGTTGATTATCATTGACAGAGTTCATTTAAAGTCATCGGAGTTCATTTAAGAGTCTCCATGAACCTAACTGAACTGAAAACGCTATCGGCAAGTGGCGCCATCGTTTCACGAGTTTTTAGGGCCAAATTGATTTTTACTTGGAATTGCAAGAAATTTTGTGGTTGAAGCATTGATCTAATTAAAATCAGCAGTTGCCATGGATTTTGTGCTGTCGAAAAAAAAATTAAAACTCTAGAGTAAACATTTTCATTTGATTTTCGCAAGTGTATCGATACAATTTTTTAAAAATACACACTGCAATTTGTCAACTATTGGACATCAATATTTTCTCTCGCATGACAAATCAGTCGCGAATTGATGAACTAAATAAATACTAATAACAACAAATTTTTCGGAAAAATTTCCCTTCATTAAAAAAAAGAGGGTAACGTTTTTTGTCACCGATCTATTCTTACTATACTATATATCTTTACTGTATAGTATAGCAATTTTCATTTTTTACAGAATTTCCTACATATATGTATGATTGCGTTGTTATATAGTCTTTTTGTTGTCTTAGCGGTTTAGCGACTGTTAGGACCCTTTTTAGAAGTTGTTGGCAGAAAACTGCAGATAACTTGATAACTATTAGGCGTGGCTCCAAAATTCAAACGGATTTGGAAAGCTGAGGAAATTTCCGATCGATATAGGCTATCGGAGTTCATTTTTAACGAGTTTTTGGATTTTCGATTTTTCGACCGATGGGGCTCTCCGATTTCAGCGATTTTCGGCGGGCTGAACACATTTTCGGCGATATCTCAAAAACTATTGGTCCTATCGCCCCGGGGTTTGTTCCATTCGAAAGCTGAGCTCATTTACCATCGATATAGGG
>JAPYZN010002591.1:0-14522 GCA_030522865.1 Psyttalia lounsburyi | reverse complement strand
GACGTGCGAAGACACGCGCGAGTGTATTTCGTGGATGTAATGGTTCTTTTTTTTTTTGATTCTTCTTTTTTTAAATGACGGATGAGGAAGAGAGTTATCAAGTTTTGTGGGTGAACTCGGTGCGACGAATTGGATTTTAATGATTGTTAAAGGTGCTCGAGGAACAACGTGCTATCGACGAGAGAACATTTTTTATTTTTAATTAGTTTGTGTTCAGTTGTTGAATACAACTTCGTGATCACCGAGAAATAATCAAATACGGCGTAAATGGCGCTCTCCGCACAGAATCAGTCAACGTCGTACGTCAACCTGTATTATTCTATTGTGCAGCGCGCTGCGACACGCTATTTTAAGGAATATTACAATTCCGGTGAGTATTTTTTATAAACAAAAGGATATTAAGTAGTGAAGTGGTAGAATTGGTCGGCCGATGAGTTATCGCGAGATATCTCGGAATTGGGGGAGGATAGAGCAATTATTATTATGACCTTTTTTGTAGGGGATATCGAAAGCTACTTATGAGATTTATACGAAAATTTCGATATTCCACTCGATTCCGGAGATATTCAGGGAAAACCACTTCGTCGCTGCGTTCAGTACCGAAGCGAGGTTTTCCCGGGATTTTCCCCGAATATCTCCCAAACCGAGGGAAATACAGAAATTTTTACAGTGACTTTTTTTGTAGGGCGAACCGAGCCCCACAAAAAAGGTTATTACA
The DNA here is from genome assembly GCA_030522865.1 of Psyttalia lounsburyi. Classification (NCBI taxonomy): domain Eukaryota; kingdom Metazoa; phylum Arthropoda; class Insecta; order Hymenoptera; family Braconidae; genus Psyttalia; species Psyttalia lounsburyi. The sequence goes on along the minus strand of JAPYZN010002591.1, from coordinate 13,804 downwards.
AATTTTCCGCTATCTCGCTTGCCTAACGAATTATCCTACTGCTTCTACCACTTCGTCGAATTCAAACACACCCCGTGGGGAAGGGGAGGAGGACAATAATTGAAATCTCCTCTAAACATTGTTTTAACGCGGAAATTGTCGCATGTGTATCCCGGCCAAACCCGGCAAACTTCTAATCCCATTTTGCTAACACCATCTAAAAGCCCCTGGCAATCCAATCGGCCTTTTACCAACAAATTCAACTCTCCACTTTTGGTTGCGCGCGTAATGTTAATTCGAATTGTCCCGCCAAGTGAATCGTCCGTCGTTTTGGCCCAAGCACGCCACCTCGCCGATTCCCCGCTGATCTCGGCGAACGATAGGCCCGCCTTATTGCCACCGATGGGAACGTTAGTAACGCGTGCCACTCTCAGTGTCTTTCACCAAAAGCCAATAATCGGGTGGTGGAAAAAAGAAATATTCACATTCGCAAGTCTCCCGTTTATCCTCCAAAATATTATCACCAACAAATGTACACGGCTAATGAGTACACCAGTGATAAACAAATTAATCGCGTTGAACATTTGTTGTAATCATTAATCCAGTTGTGAATGAGAGTTGAGAAGGTCGGAGGAATCATGAGGTGTACATGCACTCCGGGTTTTATGCATGTTTGTGGTGTAGACACGCACGTGGCCATGGCGTTTCGCACAATCGAACGGGCGTCAGTGGTGGAGGAAGAGTGAAAAAAAAATTTTTCGCCCCATTAATACACACATATATGGTTTTTTATGATTTTTCGACTGCATCGCGTGATGCCATTGAGACCCGGAATGGGCGACCAGCGATTGTTGACTGCTTTGCCAACTGTCGGCTAATCAACCGACGGGATTATTATTTAGCGTTAATTATTCATTTTCGCGAGTTCGATTTGGTTTCATTGTGGAGTGAGATTGTGGGTCAGCGGTCACGGAAGATCAGTAGCGTATGTACTCTATTTACTTGATATAATTTTTTTTCTCCTTTTTTTTTTTATCTTCTGCCATGAGTTTTGGTGGTTTTTCGCGCGTGTGAGACACAGACTGAGTTGCCTTTTTTTTTGTCGGTGAGTTCGGGACTTGGAGAGACTTTTTTGGAGCGAGATGGAAGTGTTGATCGAGGCTTTTGGATTCCCGACGTCTCCTGTGGTCGACGACAATTGGAGTTGACGATGACAAAAAAATGTAGGATATTCTGCCACTTCATTTTTATACATATTTTGATTTTTTTTTGAGAGGCAATTTTTTGTTATTCATTTTTTTTTTCAATCAGTGATCACTGTTTCCTGCTGATTGATTGGATAATTGTGGAGCTCAATGGTAATGATACTTGCGTGTGACGGAGAGAGTTGAACAAAGGCTGTCGTTGTGCGAGCGATTTTCGTGCGTCTTTTGCTGAAGTTTGCCTTGTTAATTCGCCATGTGGCATCGCTGAATATCGCCTCTAAGTTATATATTTAGATCTGAGATGCGTGATAGAAAGCCAGCGGCGGGACCACATGGGGGAGGGGGTCGGCTGGGGGGCAGTGAGGGGGGAATCGCAAAAGCGGGAGATGAGGCCCGGGGGAGGGATGACGGAGACGAAGAAAAATTATTACGTTCGTTGAACTTTGTCGCTGGTACTGCATCCTTGTGTTATAATTTTTCATCTAGAGTGTGAGAGGAAGATTGACGGGTGATTAATAATTTATTGGGCGGGGGAGGGGTCGGGGAGCGTAGCCGAGGGGTGGCTGAAGAAGTTCTAATCGGCAATTACTGAGAATTGGGAGGAAAATTTTTTATTGCCTCGGTTTTCCCTTTTTTTTATAGCGACAGTTATTCGCCCGTAATTTTTTTTATTTCCAGCCTTTGGACATCTTGACAATCCCCTGAATTCCATTTTTCAAGGCTGAATATTTCCCCAGGTTCCGGTTCGTTAGGGGGTGGGAGTAGGCGGTGAACTGAGGGGATTGAAAAAATTTTGAGACGCGAGAAAATTTACTCGCGCCGGAAATTAATTTTTCGTCGTACGACTGTTGGGCTCTTGAATCCGTCAGTAATTCTAGGGAATGGGATTTGCCAGTGGCGATAGGCTCAATTCAGGTGCACGTAAATGGATTACATTGTTTTTAAGGCATGGACAAACCTTTTCGCTACTTCGGTAAATTTTGTTACGATTGTTTTATTGTAAAATCGAGGACAATTGTCGCGAACGAATTTTCCAGTGGCCAATATTTTCTTTCCAGTTTTAACTTCATTCTCGCGAATTAATACGAGTCATTGCAGACAGCTATTTCGAGTGACCTTCTCCCCTCGTCGAGATTAACTGACCTTTTTCGGTGATTCGGGGGGTGAAAATAAGGGGATGAATTCGCGGGAGAAATGTCAGTGGCCCGTCGGCCGCCGCTCGTCTCCTCCGTCGATCCGCCCGAAGTTCTTCTCATTAATTCTCTCATAAATAAATCATCGAAGAGCTAAATTCTTCAAAATAAAATCAATTGAGATTGTTGGACTATAGTCAGTCCATAATGACCCCTTTGAAGATTATTAAAAACCGTAATTAATAATTTCCAAACTCAATGAAGAAAAACTGCCAATTGTGTGGAAAAAATTTGTAAAAAAAAAATTATAAACAAACGACTTGTCATTCTCTGATCCGTCTGTGTAAGATCACTAATGAAGCTAATCCAACCTCGTAAAGACTTGAAATAATTATCCATAATACGCCACCTAACGCATCACCTGGACCTATAGCTGTCCCTCATCAAACATCTAATTTACTCCCAAGGCCAGCAACGCGAACGCCGAGTCTCCGATTAAATCCTCCCAACTAATCACAATTGGCGAGTCTCGATCGATCTCGTATGGTCCAAGAATGACACTCGATTACTCAATTAGCAGTCGAAACAAATTCCCCGAGTACTCTCCCCGAGAACCCGCGCGAACCGCCTGCGGTTATCATAAAATGTCAATTTTTTTGGCGGAATACGTATAATCCGGTGGCAAGGCCGTAAAAAACTTTATTGACCGAGTTACGAAACAAGTTGTTCTGACCGTCTGAGCCGGCGTCTGACATTAACCAAATCATGGAGGCATTTTTTTTCCCGTAATTGACATTCTTATCAACAACTGAATCCACAGATCCCGGCAAAATGATTCCCCTTAACACCCCTAGACTGCAATTAACGACTGTCAGCCTCCTCGAGCCACCTAATATTTGATAATCTGCGGGCGGGATATCTGCGGGTGTATTCTCCCCGGTCGCTAGGAAACCCAAAAAAAAATCCAGCCTCCGAGTGCCTACCGCAGCACCACTGACCTTCTTAAAACTCTTCATTCCAGATACTGGCGCGCCGTACGTACTGTACAAGGACAATATGGAGAGACCCCAGGGCCAGTGGGCACCGGGGCCGGGTTCTCTCCAGGACGGTGGTTTGTACGGGCAACAACAGGCCCAGAATCAGCAGCCCCAGGCACCGCAGCCGCAGCAGCAGGCGTCGTCCTCCTCGGGTAGTCCACAGCAGGCCTGTGGTCCACCAGTCGAGGGGGGTGATACGGGCCCACCGCCAATGGCATCACCAGTGCCATCGCCCTATCCCTCGGGTCCCACTGATCAGCAAGCCCTGACGCCCCCCGAGGACGACATAAATACCGGCCAAACAACGGCACAGCAGCAGGCTGCGGCGCAGCAACAGGCAGCCCAGCAGCAGGCAGCTCAGCAGCAGGCAGCCCACCAACAGGTAGCAGCTCAACAACAACAGCAGCAGCAGCAGCAGCAACAACAGCAGCAGCAGCAACAACAGCAGCAACAGCAGCAGCAGCAGCAACAGCAGCAGCAGGCGAATCAGCAGCAGAGCGGCCAGCAGTCGCAGCAGCAAGGTAGTGGTCAGCAGGAGCACTCACCACAGCAACAACTGACGCCCCACGAGGTCGAGAGGAGTGACTGTTTTCCTGGCACTGGTGATCTACAACAGTATCCCCAGCACTACTTCAAAGATGCAAGACCACATGCATCACCCTCAGTGCCACCGCACATGCTAACACCCGGTGGTTTTTCAGCGCTTCACTATTTGAAACAACCCGGCGTTATGCTGACCTCCCTTGGCCAGAGCGACGGTGGCGCCAGTCTCGAGGCGCATCAGTATGCAAGCTCCGGTGGTGCTAATATGGCCAATGTACTACCCGACATTGTCCAACAAAATGGCAAATCATCAAAAGGTGCAAACAGTGATTTAAGATTGTTCAAGTGTTTAACGTGCGGCAAAGACTTTAAGCAAAAATCAACGTTACTACAGCACGAGAGAATTCATACGGACAGTAGGCCATATGGTTGTCCAGAGTGTGGAAAGAGATTCAGGCAACAGTCACATCTTACTCAACATCTTCGTATACACGCTAATGAGAAGCCCTTTGCTTGTGTTTACTGCGAGCGTACCTTCCGGCAGCGCGCCATCCTCAATCAGCATCTGCGCATCCACTCGGGTGAGAAGCCATACCAATGTCCGGAGTGCGGAAAACACTTCCGTCAGAAGGCGATCCTGAATCAGCACGTCCGCACACACCAAGGCGAGCATTTCTCTCTGCCTCCCGACAATCCCACGAGGGCGAGAACGCCATGAACACTTATAACCTATTTCCAAGCCTCTTTCCAGACCAACCCTAGTCCAGACCCTAGTGCCTTTCAGAACAGTCAGAACAGAACAGCCCCTTCTTTTTTTCCGGTTGGGAGAGATGAATCTAGTCCCCCTCACTCCACCCCAGACCACCACCCACAACCCCCCCCACAACCTTTGCTCAAGCATCTTGATGAGACGGGTTTTCGAGAAGCGCAAGGACTCTGCTTTTTTGCTATTTTTGCTGGTCACTGCTAATTGCGGGACTATTGTCTCCGATGGAGATGAGGGAATGCTTCTTGGATTGGGTTCTTTGCCGGGCTGGGCTATCTTGGCTTGACGCCGCTGGAGGAAGAATCTAATTCTCATATGCTTCTTTATTAATCCAATTAACAACAGCCAAAGATTTTGGATTATGCGCCAAAGATGCGTCGTCGTCGTAGGGCAAATCGCTGGAGTCGCGACGGGATTTTTTTTATAGCGGCAGATATTTGTTTACACTTGTTAAACAAAAATTGTCACGTTTTTACGATCCTCATTCGCTCGGGAATCCCCTAAATTGAAGCCTCGGCTGGCGGAGACTCCGCCACGACCGAATTCATGGACCTACGCCCTTCGCGTTATGACACTTTTTATTCTGTCGTTGAACCTGACTACAAGAATCTTGAACAAGTCCTTGAACAGCCAGTCTACGGTCACCAACGAGAGCCATGAAAACTCTGAGGCGCATAGAAATTTTACGATTTTTCCTGTTTCCAATGTGTGGGTTTTTTTTTTGCATTCCCCTACGGAACTTTTTATTTCATCGGTTCAATATAAAAGGGGGAAAAATCAAACAAGTTCTCCAACGGTGGACACAGCAAACCTGGCACTTTCAATTTTTTAAAAAACTTGGTAAATATCGCGAAAAATATTGAGAGCGTCCATTTTGTCGGGTTCTCGCCGTAACAACTGATCCATCCGATTTTCAGAAACGGGGGAAATAATTTTATTTTCTTTCTTCACCACAAGAGGGACCAGGACTCTCGCTTTAGGAACTTGGGGGGGAAGGAAATCGATGGCTTAGTCATTGAGCCCTGATAATCGGAAAAAATGTCGAAAGTGTTCATTTTCCCCGACACTTTAATATTCAGCCCCAGTTGATCGCCATAATGGGGAAACCGCGCGCCAGTAAGACTTATAGTATGTTATAAAAAGATTCATATCTAATGACAACGGTCGGAGGAGTGTTTAACCCAGTCCTTTTGACTCTGCAACGACGACGCAAGTGAAAAAAAAAAACAGTATTCCGTGATATGCCTGTTTGCAATACCATTCTCCCACTATAATTCATCTTCACCATCAGCTTTACTCCCTCGCCGAGGTCGGGCCTACGACTAGCCTCAAGGTCTCGTATTGTAAACAACTATAATCTGTACATTTGTGTAAAAAAGAAAAGAATTATAATACGAGAAATTATAATTACATAAAAAATGAAACTTACGAGGGTTTAACCTCCTCGGTCTTACCTTAAAATTATGTATAATGGCCCACCCTTGTAAAGGTTCTGTGCTCGCGCTAATATGGGAAGTGTTTTCTTTACTTTTGTTACTTTTTACCTAAACAAAAATGACTATTAATTTATTTGTACACACATTATAAACACATTTTTTTATATTTTTTTTGTACCATCAACTGCTGGAGGCACGTGACCCGACGCGCTGATACTGCTTGTGTATACTTAAACAAAAAAATGAAAGAAACAGAAAAAATGAAATACAACAACAAAAAAAAAAACCAACAAAACATCTACTAATCATGAATGAAACAAGATACAAAAAAAATTGAACACAAGTCTCGACAGAGACAAACTTCCTGCTCCAACCGCGGAAGGTATCGGTAACCCCTAAAATGTATGATAATTGTCATTGCAGATGTGAGTCCGCATCTGATCTTCAAGAATGGCATGACACCAACCCTGTGGCCTCAGGACGTACCATTCCCCCCCGAAGACGGTAAAGAGGAGGTTGCCTCGACATTCGGTGATAATGACACGCAGTCGGGGGCATTTAGTCCATCGCCTGATGGCAATTCAATCCAATATCCAGCTTATTTCAAGGATCCTAAGGGGGGTAATCACGCGGTTTTTGGTGCCGGTGGGCCAAGCAGTTTTGGTGCACTGCAGTACATTAAACAGCAGCAGGGTAGTGGTGGTAGTGGCGCTGGTGGTAATGGTACAAATGGTGGTAAATCATGTTTACCCGATGTCATTCAGCACGGCAGATCAGCGGGTATGCCGCTTTATGTGCGTTGTCCAATATGCCAAAAGGAATTCAAGCAGAAGAGTACGCTGCTTCAGCACGGCTGTATACACATAGAGTCACGGCCGTATCCATGCCCTGAGTGTGGCAAAAGATTCCGCCAGCAGTCCCACTTGACCCAACACTTGCGCATCCATACAAATGAAAAACCATACGGTTGTGTTTACTGTGGTCGTAATTTTCGACAGAGGACCATACTTAATCAACATTTGCGTATACATACGGGTGAAAAGCCGTACAAGTGTCAACAGTGTGGTAAAGATTTTAGGCAGAAAGCTATACTTGATCAGCACACGCGAACACATCAGGGGGACAGGCCTTTCTGCTGTCCAATGCCCAATTGCCGTAGGCGTTTTGCCACTGAGCCCGAGGTCAAGAAGCACATTGATAATCATATGAATCCACACGCCAGCAAAGTCAGGAGAAATTCAAGCAGTGATGTTAAAACAACAGCGTCAGCATCCATTGGGCCTGTACCAGTGCCCAGGGGACTGACACCAACTGTTGTTAAGCCTGAACTTTATTTTCCCCAGTGCTATGCACCGGCTTTCAATCATCAACCACCAGTATCATCGTCACAATTCCCCGGCCAGAGTAATGGTGTTACTGTAACGGGGGAATTTAAAACACCATCGGCATTACCACCCCAGTGACTAACCGTCCATCCTGCCGCCTATTAGCAAGCAGGAATACCGCTCAAGTTTCAGCGTTGCTTTGGTACTAATGCCATCGGTACCGGGGCCAATTCAGCCCATCTGTGCCAGCCACTCCAGCAACATTACCCGTGACATAGATTTTTTTTCTGCATTTATACGGCATTTTGGTTATCATTGGTACGTCGATGTTGGTATGAGGTCTTTCGTGAGATTTGGGATTTTTTTTTCTGTTGTTGGTCTTTTAGGGGATTTTTTGTTCCGGGGATTCCCGGGGGGAGAATCGCGGCGCGCGAGTCTTACGTGGCGTATGGGGGGTTCCCCGGCGGGAATTTTGAATGAAATTTAGGTCTCCTTTTCGGGGGAGCTCTAGAGACTTGACGAAATTGTCCGGTGATCAAAATCCACTGTTTAATAAACACAATAAATTCATAAACGGTTAACAAAATGGCGCGGAAACCCCAGGCGTGTCCACGTAAAATGTCGGCTTCGTCAACCGTACAGCCGCCATTTTCTTCTCGAGAGCCGCGTGTCAGTCAATGTTCTTACCGGTCGCGCTTCCTTAATTTTTGTTTTTCTTCGAAAGAGAAGCTGGTCGCCTCTTTGTCAAGTGGCAGTCGCTTCGTATGGGTTTAACTGTATACTAATTTTATCAAAACGCGTTTCTTTCCCTATATAAAGATATATTATATATAATAACGGGTTGAAAATGTTCGATTTCGACCAGACTGAAACGATTGTGATACAATATTTAACTTGCCTATGTTTAAAAGAGCAACAAATTCGAGAAACTAAAAAGAAGAAAAAAAAGTAATTGATGAAGAAGAAAAAATAATAAAAATTCGAGTCAAGTTGAGTATGTGAAGAAATCTTGTGCAAGAGGATGATGAAGATGCCGAAGAGGACGTCTGTAAATAATGTAAAACGTGGATTATAAAATTAAATCTGAGAGTTAGAAGAGAGAGAAAATACAAATGATTAATAACAAAACGTTACGGGATATGTGGATGCGAGTGGTAGAATGGAAAAAGTTGGAAAAAAGTAAAAAAAAAAAAAAAGATGGCCGCGAGTGTGTGCGAATGAGAGGGCGATAGGCAACCGAAAAAAGGGGGAAAAATGTTGAACAAAAAATGAAGTAACGAGACGGACGGACACCCACTGTGCTACGAAGATTAAAATGAGAGAAAAAGAAATATGAAACGTCACAGCATATTTGACGATGATACGATGTACGAAGAAAGGTATGATTCTTGTATACTATTAATAATATTTGAATGTATATTTATACAACAGGTAATTCCAATCTATACGATATTTTGATTGGTTTTTGAAAAAAAAAAAAGTAAAAATAAAAATCAGATTGGTGCTGATAACAAATAGGTAAGGGAATAATGATTAGAAAAAATGATTAAAATGAAAAGAGGAGGGAACGTGGAAGAAGGCTGAGAACAATGTAGTTTAGGGTTGTAAGTTAAATAGTTCATAGTTGATGGCGTGGCTCAACTCGAGGACCCTTGCTGTCCCCCTCATCAGATTATATATTATCATTCGTACATTTCGTGGCAATACTTAACAAAAAAAATTAATGGGCGTTTGAGGATTAAAACGTGGATTGAGGAGGTGAAAATTTAAGAGATGCATAAGAACAAGAATTTTACGCGCTAGAAATAGTCTTTTAAATTTCTATATTAAGCCGTGTGATCTCTCTAATTATTGTATAAATTACATTATTGATCTATCTAGTAGATGATGTAAGTACGTTGAGGAAAAAAAAATTAATGATGTATTAGGGTCATTCTATATAGTCTTATTATTTAGGAATGATTGGTGAGGTTTTTTGGGGAGGGCGGAGGGAGATATTGTGCGGCCATATTCGTTGTGGCCTGTTCGTAGTGCCTCGGAATTGCTGCTCGCGGCAGTGATTTGATCATATTTTAGGAATGGTATATTATAAATGATAAATAAAAAAAAACTGCAATTACTATCGGTATCTCTCGTAAGATAATGGAAAACAAAAAGTACTAGGAAAATGTGAAAAAAAAATAATCACGTGTTCAGCGCACGCTAAACAAAATTTAATATTTTTCATTCATTAAATTATTATTATCGTTCTATTATACAAATATATATCATTATTATTATCGCCATATTATATATGCCAAGGGCCAAAACAGAGTGCGTCAAGTGCTTTGACGATGTGATCGTGGCCGTTGGAGAGGAGATAAAAAAATTACTAAATTTGTTTAATTCGAGTTTTCTTTTCTAAAAAAAAAAATATAAATAAACAGATTTTTTTTTGTTTTCATTTGGCTTTATTATTTCATTTCAATTGCGGGCGTTTTTTTTTTAATTCTCTGTGCTGGGACACGGGACATGTAAACTCTCTGAGGAAATATACGAGCTCGAACAAAAAATGAACATTGAAATACGTAAAAATGGGGACAAATTTTTAAATGAAAATTAACTTATGATAAACACTTCAACAGATTTTAATATTAAAAAGAAAAAGTAAACTTATAAAAACCCGCCGTGGTAATATCACGAGTGTTTTTAGTATAAAATTTTCTTCGTGGTGTTAAACGTCCTTTCATCGACTCCTCCATTGACTCTGATTTTTCCATTTGTTTTTATCTTTTAAAAATAGTAGACGAGAGTTGTAAACCGGTGATGAGAGCCTCGTAAAAGGAAAGGGAGGGAGGGGAGGGGAAAAAAAAAATTCGCAATTGTTGGAGAATGCAAACAGGGGCAGATGCGGTTATTTCCGCGAACTGATACACAAAATGAGCCTTTTCCACTGAATAATCCGGCAATTCTGTAAATTATAATTAATCCATCAACACTAGATGTAATAGAATTTGTTTCTTGTTGTTGTTACGTTATTAATTTTCACCATGAAAGAACATCAAAGAAATAGTATTTTAACCCGCGAATTTGCGAGTCACTGCGTACAGATGCTACAAAGCCACGATATTTCACTCGAGGCAGCAAGCGCGTTACATTTTTGTGTTTTTTTTTTTTTTTTCGTAACTCGAGCGATACGTGGAGAGTTTTTTTTTGTTCATTACCAACTCATGAGACACGTATACATTTTAATAGGTACAAAGAGAAATACATAGATACGTATATGAATTTTGATATATATTGATTACTCTCTTCCGTTCACATCTTGTCGCAACAATTTGCAAATCTTAACATGATTATTAGTTTTACGGAACTGCCACTGTTTATCTTAGAACATCAGGGATTTATGTAAGTGTGCAAAAAAAGGAAAAAAAAATATTATTCAAGCACAACAGACTTTTTATTTAACGAGATTGTTTAATTAATTCTTCTTTTACATACTGAAAGAATGGCCAAGGAAGTCTTCTCGCTAATGCACGATACACTGACACCAAATGGAGTACTTATTCTTCCGGGCTTTTTTTTTCTTATTTTTTTTTTGTTTTTTAAGCCTCCCTGCAAATGCCATTTTGAGAAATTGCTTTTTTTTTGACCTCTCGGGAGACGTCCTCGTGTGCGATTCATGACTCTTGCCAATAAGTCAGTTTGTAAGACTTGAAAATATATCGGTTTAACAATGGCCTATGTCAGGAAACATTTAGAAAATATTGTGGGTCATCCAAAAAATAAAAATAACCGGGGGAAAAAAAATTCTCGATTCGGGGGAAAATGGTAATGGCGAATCAATTCGAGTTGTAAATTATTTAGCGTGTAAAGTAGAATTGGTTTATGGGAATTATCGTCGATTAGTCGCTGTCGATTGAATCGAGAATTTTTTTTCTGATTTTTCGATTGGCTCGAATCGAGGAGAGACTTTTTTTGGGTGATAAACCATTTTTTCTACGTGTTCTATTAGAGATAGTAATTACATACGTTTCTTTCAATTAATATTATATTATTATTAAGTTTTGGAGAGATTTTTCAATCGAGCGAGAGAGAGAGAGCGAGAGCGAGAGAGAGAGAGAGAGAGAGTAATGTGCATTAGTTCGTTTTATACTGAAGTTTTCTTTCTCATTTTCATTATTATTATATTATATTATATTCTATTACGATTATTCTTGGAAAACAATTATTTTGTATTTTTGGAGAAGAAACAAATATTGTAGATGAGTTCATTTGTTCATCCTCCCTCACTGCATTTATTAAATAATTGAAGTTAGTTATGTTTTTATTATTTACCAGCCGATGTACCGGGGGATTGATGAGTATTCTTTCCATTTTTATTATTTTTTCTTTAGGTTTTCGGTTGGCATTGCGACGGCGGCTCGTCGAATGGTGCTCTAATGTTTATTAAATATTTTATTTGTAAGGATCATTCGGGAAATTGGAGAGGGAGAAATTGGCATTTTTTAATCGCTCAAGTGACGCGCGAAATGTCGGACGCAGGTGAATAATGCTCAACAAATACTAGACTAAGTTGACGATATTAATGTAGAGTATTTCTTTGAAGACTTTTTTATGACGCGGGGCCATCAATTACAACTCTCAGAGCCACGGAATGCTGCGTCCGGCGGAATTTTTCATGCTCATCTGCGCTTTTTTTTCCCCCCTTTTTTCTTGTATTTACATTTCTCATGATTGATGAAACGTGAGCTGTGCTTTTTGATACTTCTCGCAGTGCAATTAGTAATTACGGGAAAAAATGTTGTCAGTGTGCGCTTCGAAATTGAGCTTTAATTCAGTGAAAAAAAAAATGAATGGAATGGGGCGCGACACAGGTGCAATACATATTAATAAATGAGGGCCCGTTTGATGCAGGCTCTCTCATTTTATGCAGTCGTTAAACTCTAACTGACCGTTGAATAAATCAAGCAAAATCAGCGGAAGAAAGTCCGCGGGTGATAGAGCTCGCGAACGAATTAATCCGGTTAATGGAGAGTATTTGTTTTTTTAAATAATAAATTCAGCGTCAGATATTAATTCCGCGCACTTACCGCCGATTTTCGGGGATTTCGTGAGTGGAAATGGAAAAATTGAATTGTTTAACTTTTTTTCGTGTGTAATAGATCGACTGACGGTCTATTTGAGTTTTTTTAATAAGTAGATTAGCCTCTGACAGGGCAGACCGTTCGGGGATTCGAGTCTTGATTTTTTAAGGAAATAAGTTGAATTTTATTTCGAACTCATTTGAATTATTCATTTAATTTCGTTAACAAAAATGAGTTGAGCCCTAGTTCGTCCCCGGGGGCAACACAGAAACGGCGTCGTTGAGTGGCCGTCGCTGAGAGTTGTGTTGCCCTCACGAATCCAGTCAGACCGGTTAGACTGGCGGCAATACATGTTAGATTTTCGCGTGATCGCACTTTCGGTTTCTCAACCAACACAAACGGGCCCATATCACATGCACGGGACATTCTCCGCGGGATCTGCCAACCACCTGGATTTAAAATAATAAAATACAACCACAAAATCAGGGGCAAATGAATCCATTTTAAATTATGCGCATCGATCGTTAATTTTTATCGTACGCGAGTAACATTATTCCAAGCGAGGGGTGTCGTGGCCTCCTTCAGGCGCACGTAACTCGAGATTGGCTGGCTGAAATTTGAGACGGTTTTTTTCATTTTGAGCGGCTTTTTTCGGGCTTCAAAATGAGCCCCCATTCGTCGGAATCGCTTCATTAAATCGGGCCCCATTCAATTTTAAAGCGGACCGATTTTTTGGCGATCGCCAAAGACGGGGTTGGAGTGAGTCCCTTTTTCAATATTCAATATTAAAAAATCGGCTGGACGGAATTTTACAAAAAACATCTCATTTTAAAGAGCATTTTCCAGGCGGCAAAGTGAGACCTAATTCAGCCGAATCGCAGCAGCCGATGCCGAGATACGCTCTCAGTTCTAAAAAAAATTATCACTTCCAGTTGAAGCACCATCTGCGGATCATATCGAGAAATTAAAAATAGAGCTCAAAAAAAAATTGTGTGCACACATAATTTGACGGTTATTCATGATCGAATGAGCACGAGGAATGCGGTTTAGCGGTTGAGCGTCCCCATCTTTATCTTCTTCAGCGAATGGCCTGAGTGATTTAGTCCAATTGGCGAACTGAATAAATACGAGATCGATAAATGACGGAAATGAAAGTCCCCCGGGGTGGAACAAAAAAAGAAAAAATTGGAATCTGCGATATGGAAATCTTTTAAACATGCAGTCCTCAACTGAAGGATATTCTCGTTGGTCCCACGCGCGGGGCCCGTCTCTGCGAATTTTTTTCCGGGCTTTTGTATTTGCCTTTTTTTTTTT
>JAPYZN010002590.1:0-13827 GCA_030522865.1 Psyttalia lounsburyi | reverse complement strand
CACATTCTGAGATGAGATTCGGATTACAACCCTTATCCAATCATTACACCCAAGCTTGGATCGAGGCTCGATCAGTCTTTGTCAATCCTGGATCAAGCCAGATCGAACCTCGTTTCGATCGTTCATTCCTACCTGGGCTCCGATATCCCAGTCTTGAGCACCAAGGCTGTTCCAACCTTAAACCAAGGCTTGATTATATATTGACGCCCCATGCTTGAATTAATGTACGATTCAACAATGTAAAGAAGCTTGATTCAAGATTGGGTTATCCAGCCTTGATGTCAAATCTTGTTTCAGCCTTAGTCCAATCGTCAGGGTTGACTTTTCCTACCTGGGTTCATGTCAGAACGCTAACTCTCGCTTTTAATTGGTTCTTGGGTTTTATTATTAGTACGTCTCATATTTCGGTTTGAACTCCTCTTAAAACTCATTTTTACAACACTTCGTCTGTTTAATACCTAATTACTGGTGATTAATTTATAATTTTGAGTGAAACCGGGATTTAAAAATTGAAAGGTACACTCCAAGGGAGAATAAAAAAGAAGTTACGCAAATTTTCAAGATTTTTTTAATTGATTGAAGATTAATGCAGTCACTTACCTACAACCACAACGTGTCCAAAAACACGATCATTGGCAACGTGCGAACAATTCCATCGGTGATGCCTGAATTGGTGTCGGCACTCACGAAGACCCAATTCAGCACCTTCGCCAACTGCTGGCATCGCGTGAGGCGCCTTTCTACACTGTTCACGCTGACTCTTCCCCAATCCTGGGATACGACCGCACACCGCAGCCCCAACAACAACCGCTCCGACTACCCTAAAAAAGAAACTCACTAAAATATTGCTTTTTTTTTCTGTTTTCGGGTGATTTACTACTCTATAAAACAGCAAATATGGATTTCATTGTGGGCTACGCCATCGTTAAAAATATCAGGCATTAATTTTGAGTACAGTTGGTAAAAATTTCTATCAATTGAACGAAAATATAAATGTAATTGAACAAATTCGGGTGAATATTCGGAAATTTTCATTTGTAAACGTCTATCATTCACTCATTTAGACACCAATTTCTAGCGACATTGTCAGTAGTTGAGATTACGACAATGGGTAAAAGGCAATTGAGTAATTGAAGAATTCTTCCTTAACTTGAAACGAGCGATTTTTTATTGCCACCGTTGTAGATAGAATAATTGTTTAAAGGTTAATCAACAATGACGTTGACTGACACGATCAGCCCGGGGCCAGAGCCATCCGAGTCATCGGATCGTACGTAAGCACTTAACCAAACCAAGTAATACCCGATGATTTTTCGTTTTAAACATTGCGTGTGAGCTAATTAACGACGAAATTCTTGTCCTCATTATTTTTGAAGATGTTGGATTTTAAAAATTGATTGCCATTAAAATGGAAATTAAAATCGTTGCTCATGGAGAAGCATGAAGATCAAGTCGTAGAATTTCAGGTGCAAGTAGATTCTCGACATCAATTCAGTTGTCATTGTGAAGCATTTCTGCATCAATTTTGCACACGTAACTATCCCTCAGAGCCTCTATCGCTCTGCCTCCTCGACCCAGGCAGTAGTTCATATTAACTAATTGGTACTTTCCTGCATCATCTGTTTAACCAAATAGAGCTATTTTTCAACGAGCAAATTATGGGACGATTCTGGAGGAGAAATTATAGTGATGAAAGAGAGCATCGCGTTGTGAAATAAGGAAATACACGGTAAAATAAAACGAAGGAGTTGAATATTTTCTGAGAAGCATGAAATTGCAACGATTACGTTGCTTTGCGACCCGCGGGCGCATTATTTGCATTGGAATGCATCTTGCGTCTTCTCCAGCGTTGTGCCGAAAACTCACCACGTAAGATAATCTACAGGGTGTCCTGACGAACGTGAGAACCAGACGAAATAATTTTGTGGCGCCCCTGGTGTAACCTCTTCCCTCCCTTTTTTTTCTTCTCTCTTATTTTGTGGTGCCTCTTTATTCTCTAGAAAAAGACGGCGAAGAAATATTTGGAAGGAAAAACAATTATTATTTCGTCGATTTAATTGATTTGGGGAATTTATCAAAAGCATGACATCTGATAAATGATGTAACTCTCAGAGAGAAAAAAATATTTCAACAGTGAGTTTTTTCGTTTGCAGAGAATTTTAAAATGTTCTCAACACTAAAAATTATATAGTTGCGGTCTATTTAATATTTCATCTTCATGAGGACATCCATTAGGTAATGTCTTGCTCAAAAAACACATTTTTAAGCTCAATTTTTCATTCTCTTGGAGTCATAATGAAAGTGTTCATTGAGCAATTGTAACAAGAATTTCTCAGTTAGACGTGGTGAGACTGGTGCCTCACGTGTACATCAAAGACGGGAAATGGATGGGATTTGGAATAGGTAGGATAGGATCCAGGATTATTCTCAATATAAAATTTACAAGAAATTTTTACTGAAAAAAATGGATAGTCCAGACCGGGGTTTGAACCCGGGACCTTCCGATTATGCATCGGATGCTCAAGAATCAGTTCAAGAATTCAAGGATTCAAGGATAGACCATCAAACTCTAGATTTAATACAAACTAGACGAGTTTATGAGCCGGCTCATACTGACAGCTACAGAGAGAATCAAATCTTGGGGAACGATTTTTTTCCCCCAGGGTAAGATCAAACCACTTGATCCAGAAATTTCACATATTTTCATATTCACAAGAAAATATGTTCTTGTACCAAGTACATATTCTCTGTCAGATGTATTTTTTTCTCTTGGTGCATCTGCGCGGAAGTCATCTCAAGCTTCACGAGTCTAGCCATTTCTAGAGCATCCTAATACATAGTATTATGAGGCAAGATATTCACAAACATGAGCTTAATGGTCTCTCTCTACCTCCTCTTGGAGCGACGTTCTAAGCACCCTGAGCCACTGTTTCTCCCCATAACAATTTCCAAGTTATTTCAAAATAGCTTGTCTTCCAAGGAGAATGAAAAAATTCTTGAATAAAATACTACAATGTCCACGGAAATGCTATACTGTATTTAGCGACAATAAAATTACCATCATAAATAGGTGTGACTGAAGAATACAAAATTGTTGCGCATTTTGCTTCGGACTATTTCCGAGAATGAATCGATGGTGGCGATAATATTTCCTGATTCGTCACAATAACACTAAAATTACAGTTATTTGTGGGGTTGTAGGTCTGGAAAGAATACCACGAAACCCTATATAGAGTTGAGTTAATATACAAAAATATAAAATCTTTCAATTACCCCGAATTATTGGTTTCCACTGGCCATTTGCATGATGCCCCTCGTGGTAAACTACTGTTGCTGTATAGAATGACTTACGCAATATATTTTAAATTATCCTTACCGAGAATGCATAATTTGCTCAGAAAAAATTTCAGATCTAATCTGAGATCAACTTTCTGTGACACTTATTTTTTACATTGTTTTTTCCAAGAATATTTTGAATTTTGGAAATTCAAGATAAAACAATGGGAAAATTCGGAACTTCTTCATAAAATATAAATTGACCACATTTGATGGTACTGGGGCAATTGAAAATAATTTTACAAAGTATTTTTATTTGGAAAATTGGAGCAATGTTTTTTACTGCCATTAGTGAACAAAAAAAAAGAATTTCTTTCATCTGAATGAGCCAGAATGTTGAGATATTTTTATTTCTATAGATTTACATTATATTCATATCCGAGATATTTTGGGGATAATTATTTTGGAAATTTACTATAATTTCAGCAGAAAGTACTACCCCCGTTATATTTATAGGATTGTATTTTATTCCACACGGGAAGCTCCTGTTTCGGTGCTAAATGGCTTACGCAATATATGGTAAATTACGATTTCCGAGAATTTGACGCCCTTAACAATGCAGGGTTGAAGATTAATCCGAAGAAGCTCATTCAGCCCCACCCTAGATACGTATTTTCACTTTAACTATAAGGTGACTAGATTCCATGGAATGTCCAGACTAATTTATTACCATGGGTTGGTATAATGCCCCCTTTCGCCAGAACCCGTACCGGTGGCTAACCGCAGGGTCCGAGGATGAGAAATTTTTAAGGCACTCGGCAAGATACTCGCTTGTAAGTGGCAAAAATGGGTATAAAAGGAATGATCCTCCAGACGTAATCTAATCATCTGTCTGATGATTCACTGGGTGGGAGGACTCTGGATTTTTTGGGTAATGGGGATTCATTAGTTTTAATTGTCGGTTGAGTAATTGGAATGGATAGTCCTATCACTTGGAGAGATTTTGGGTGGTTTTGGGGGAGATAATGTAGTTAGTTTATTGTTGAATATTAAAATGTCCAGTTGATAACTTTGTTTCGACGCTGGAATTAGGGGAATTGATGGAGAATGAAATCCAAGGGAGTGTTGTAGGCTGATAAAGGATTAAATTATGTGCTATATTTTTTGCAGGAAGTCATTCCGAGTTTTTGGTATTGGACTCTAATTGGTTGAATGTGGTTTAATTAAGTAGAAATCGGCGTGTTAAATTTTTGAATTGGCCGTCTACCTATAATTATTCATTTTTTCCCCCAAACAAAAATTAAATTTTTTTTTTAAATAGACAGTCCCCGAAAGTGACACTAATTCATCAATTTCTGGCCTGTACACTAAATGATTATTAAAGAAATTTAATAGGCTAAGTCAACAAAAAATAAAAAATAAATAGACATTAATTTTGTTAAATTTCACTACTGAATTTACAACATTTGGAATATTCTGAATAAGTCTTGGATCAATTTTGTGAAGTCATCCTATAATTTCCGAAATTTCGAGGAGCCTTTAAATTATTTTTTTTTCTTCAATCGAGATTATTTTTATATACTCCAAAATTAAAGTACTCCCCCCGATAATTCCCAACAATTTGACGTTCGGTGTACCCATAATTCTAATCTCCTAATTCACCTCATCCTCTTGACCATTACAAGGTATCCAACGTTTCTATTCATTCTACCCTCTCAGTCCCATCTCAATGACACATGACACAAATCCCGGGGATAATCCTGCCCCGCTATGTGTTTACAATTGTGTGCAACAAACGTCGTCTCTTGGAAAGGAATGCGGTAGTATTTGTACCGGAGACTTTGATATCCTTTTTGTCATCATCAACATCGTGATCGCCGTCGTCGTCACGCATATCATGTCTTTTCGTAGGTGACGTGAATGGCATTCAAGCTGAATGAATGTAATCCTTTTTTGATTTCACATCCAAACAAGAACGAGCGCTCGCTGTTCCTTGACTTTAGACTGGTAGAAAAACTACGTTTCATGGAATAAGATGTACTCGATCATAAGACCAATTTTTTGTACAGCAATTATGTATGAGAATTTCTACTTAGAC
Organism: Psyttalia lounsburyi; assembly: GCA_030522865.1. NCBI lineage: Eukaryota > Metazoa > Arthropoda > Insecta > Hymenoptera > Braconidae > Psyttalia > Psyttalia lounsburyi. Next base: position 8,453 of record JAPYZN010002590.1, on the reverse strand, counting down.
AACGAATTTCTTGGAAACTATTTTTTTTTTTTCAAAAAATCTGAATAAATTTTGCATTTCTGCTTCAAATGTTTAATTGAAATTTTTTCTAGGAAAATTTTTTTTTCTCTTCCGTATTACCTGTCGGGTTTTTATAATTTGTTCTCTTATCATCCCCCACCCCCTACCCAAAGGAGGTAGAGCAGTCGAATCAATAAATCATATTTTCCAATAGAACTCAAATAGAATTCTTGAAGACTTTTCCTGAATTTTCTCAGGTGTTCCAACGATCTGGAACTGGTGTCCGATATCCTCAGATATCATAATAGATTTTTCATTAATCTAATGGTCTACATACAATTCACTGACTAAACTTCACTCCCAGGCGTAGATAATTCCGTAAAGTATTTTTTAACCACCCATTGCAAACAAAAAATCCCTTCATGTTAACTCGTATCTCCTCGAACCGACTTAAGCTTGTTCGAACCCCCACTCATTCCATCCCCTTAATATATCTGTAAATCCAACGTAAAAAAAACGTCTGGTAATCTCGAAAACTGGTAAAAACCCCGAGAAAATAGAATAAAATAATTGAATATGTTGGAGTCGCGTGCGTCGATATTTGCGTGTGCATAAGCAATCCAGCATTTAATGAGGAGTCTGCTGGCTATCAGGAAAAAGAATCTCACAAAAAAGGCTTAAGGTAGCCGTTTTTCGATCGTTCACCGATTACTTTACATCACGAAATAAAAAGGAAGAAAAATAACCAGTAGTCCAGCACGAATCGGAAATGGCAATTACAGATTTCTTTTCACCACACCTTTAGCATCAATTTATATCGACAAGGGGAATCGTATGTACATCATTTTCCTGGAAAATATTTGCTTATCTTCCACAGAGGATGATAGTTTCGAAAGCTTTCCTTCGAATGGAATGATGCACTATCGAGGATCGATGATAAATGAATCTCCCTGACTCGTGTGGTCTCGGAGTTTGTGAAACGATTTCTGGGGTAAAGGGAAAGACGAAACGTGTGCGTATGAGTACATCAGTTTCATCAGGTGAGCCTGATTGACATCATCTGAAATCTTAAGTCGTGAATCATTGATTCATCGAGTGAGAACCTGAGAATACTTGAGCTTCTTTGCAGTTTTGTATCAATGATATTATATTAGTGACATATAAGGAAGCGCACTCGGCCATCGGTGTTTGCATCTTCATTATAATTTTTGTAATTTCTGTTTTGTTTTTAATTTAATGTGGATTTCCATAGGATTCAGAGGTTACCTGTTTTTTGGTCTACGTGCGACAAGAACTGACATAAATTCAAAAAATGAAACAACTTTCTTCTGGTCAATTCCAAGTAACTTGAAAATTATAAATAGTATATTTTCGGCCTGCCGTTATGGGGTTTTTTACTCGCGGGGAGTTTCGTGAGCCGAGCGGTAGGCGAGGCGGCCAACCACGCGAGTCAAAAAACCTCATAACGATATCCCAGGAACGATATTTTTCCGTAGTGATTTTAACTTATTCGAGTTCGGGTAAGGGCCCGTACCAATTTCTGGACGAAGAAAAGTGAAGAGCAGTACGGAAAATAAATTTTCTCGGACTTCTGAATACCTAAAACTATGGGGAAGTTTCTCAGGAATCTAATGCCATTGGATTTGAAACGCTAACACCCCTAGTTTTCGAGAAATCATAAAAAAACTCCAGGCTCCTCTGACTGAGATAATTGAATTTTCACCCCACCGGTTGTAGGAGTGTTGAAAAATCTTTGCAATTAATTCCCTCGTATTAGGAGACTCCAACTCTCTAGATATTTAATAAACCTGCCAGAACTGCTCTAAGAAATTACATGATTTATGTGGAGATATCATGATTTTAAGAATCGACAAGAGAATATTTATTTATACCAAGTGAGTGAACTTTGACAAAAGTGATTTTGTCTTTTGTACAGGAGCAACTTCCGTAATCGGCCACACACTTGACCCCCTATTTATCATTTTCTTCCATTTCATTGGTTATCATCAAACTCATCAACAATCGGTGAAGATGTTTTACGTCCAGTATTACTTCTCTGACACTCTGTAACGAATAGGGTTAACCTGAAGTTTGCACCTGCGAGTCAGTGTATCGAATTGGCCAAATCTACCGGAGCGAAACCTCAAAACCACCGGTCGGGCTTCAGGTGCCGTGTCAAGACACACCTATTAGCCCTCGTGATTGGTACCCAATAGAATCCAGTCATTGAGATTGTTGTCTTTCAATTAAACCTCACATGTTACCCCATAAAAAGCACCCGAAATGATAGGACTGATTCGCCTGGGGTCGACTATTCTATCCTTTCCTGGGTCGGTCTCGTGGTACCCATTGAATCTCATATAATCCCGATATACATAGATAAGGATTAAAGAGCCTGGCTAAGTGGTTTGTTCACGTGGGCTGCGTCGGCCAGACGATGTGTCTTCCTATATGAAGAATAAAGGGGCGGGGTTTTTCAAGATTCAGCCTTCGGGATTATTGTTATACAAAGCAAACTATCACTTCATCATTCACCTAATGCCAGTATTTATGGCACATTTGTTGAATATTATATTGGTTACTTCTGACTAAGAAGTTTCACTGAATTAATATAGCGCTCGGAAAAAATGAAACTCAATATGTAGCAACTAGTATTTTCAAGATGTCTTAATTTAAGACACCAGACGGGGGAAATATTTTTTTTTTGTACGGTCGTTTTTCATCGTCAATTTTTCTTCAGGGTTTCATTGGAAAACATAGTAGGGAACCCATCTCGCAGATGATGTTATTAAGTGATGGCCGTATGTGGCAAGCGTCCAAGTTAGTACAGACCAACCTATTCGAGAATCATACTTTGGGAAAGTCACGCTTTGCGCAGCTATTGCTCCATCCAGTTCGTCTGAATATTATTTAACAATACAGTCTATAATAATTTTGAGAAATATGAAATGCGTAAATTCTCTTCGCATCAGTTTTTTTTTCTTTTAAAATCACTATATAGTATAATTCGTAGCGAGTGCAAAAAAAATGATTTTGGCGAAGAGGAGAGTTATATCACCCGGTAATAACTCACGAGCCAAAACCCATGCCTCTTTGGAAAAATTCATATTCGAACAAAAAATATTTCTCTCAAATAAGCAAACATTTGGAAAAATTTGGGATTTTCTCAGTATATGAGCCTGCCTTGTATTTCACATATTGAAAATTAGAGTTTGCAAAGTAAAATTGAATGGTACATTCTTTTCCAGATGTGTAGAGGCGCAAAATATGTCGGAGGCGCCGGATAATTCACCCTTTCTTCAGCTTAATCGCTTCACCACTGTAACCCTCCCCCCCGATATATCCGCGATAATACCTCCTTGAGCGGTTGTTACGACGAACTTTCGTTCGTCTCTTAACCTTCTTTTATCATATTTTGTTTTTTTCCCCTGTTGTTCGGACTTGGACAACATTCATGGTGGGCTCATTAAATTGTGAATTTTATTACCAAACCAGTGGGTATACAACGTATTTGTAAATTGTCGACGTTAACCCCCTTTTGATTTCAGTCTTTACGACAGGCCAAGATATTGCATTTGATATTAGTTTATATTTCCCGGGGTATTATGGACTGTAACTGGGGGAGGATATTAACTTCAGGAAGTTGATTTTTTGTATTTCAATCTTTCTCCACCTTAAGCCACACTCATACTCATTCATACACTTATGACATTATTATTACTACTGAGAGACTTTTTAACGCTGCAAAGCATGAGAATTTAATGACACATGTGATTCTGTGATTTTATAATTCCTAATTCCTGGTGATTATGCAGATTTATTTACTTCCTTTTTCATTTAATTGGAGGAAATATCTTTTTGATTATAACAAGTTATTCGCGGCAGGTAACAGCGTGGTCTAGAAATCAGTTACAACTTGCGTTCCGGCGAGATATACATTCACGTAAATCCCAGTCATTAAGCCTGTCGTACGCTAATTGGAATAGATGCCACCACGGAGAGTGGAAATGACAATTATTTATGTAAAAAAGGGGGTAGTCCACATGCAGGAAACTCATATTATCTTTGGTATTTCAAGGAAACTCAATAGCGCATGAGTTGAATGGAATAGGAAGGGATTTGCCTTTCATCAGCAAGTCCTGGTTATAATTTAAAAAATAGGGTCACGCAACTAAGACTAACCAGTAATTATTTTAGCAAATTATGTGTAAACAAATACCTTTGGTATCCTGGCTAATTTGACCAGCCTTTCAACAGAATGAGATTCTCTTGTTCTGGAAAAATTAAATCGTAGCGCAAGATTGTCCATGAATTCCCGTAGTTTACGGAATCTGTGGACTTTAATTAATTGTAAGGATTCATAATTTCCTGATCTGATTACGCATCATCCTCAACTGAGAAACTCTTGATTCTATTGCAACACTTTCACTATCAATTCATGTGCATAGGGAACGCATTTTAAACGTTTTATTCTTTGCGCAGAATATTCCATAATCAAAGGCCTAATTTAATAAATTGCCCCAATATAATGCAAATTACATAATTTTATAGGAAGAATATTATTTCCAGTCTCAGAAATATTTGAAAATTCTCTCGAGGCAAGGGAATCTCATCTAGAACCCAATGAAATTTGTTTACTGCTTATGGAAAATTATCTAAAGGTACGTATGATTTTCCTTGAAGAGGGAGCTGAATTTTACTGTGTGGTAAAGTAATTTTATTTCGAACAGTGAAAAACGGTTGTCAGAACTGGTGATTTTTACTGAAAAAAAATTCTCTCCGTCTATATATTTTATTCCAAGAACTCTCACTGAAAAATCACCTGGAAACCGTAAATTAGAGGCTCACACCAGCTTTTCTAACAAATCGCTGTTAATACCCATGAGATTAGAAATTTCGTTGGCTGGTGGTTTATCTATCTGCTAGCGATAGGAAGACACTCATCGTCAGTGAGATAGACCCACACCGACTTGGAGGAAACGAACGAAGATCACTTGATGCTTAAACTCCCCAACTTGGGGACTAATTAAAAGGATCTTCGAGAGTGTAGTGGACCCAACAGATAACATCAGCATTGACGTCGGAGCCCGAGAAATCTCCTCAATCTTTGTCACTTCGAACTGTCGCCCCATTTCTTTCACTCCAACGGAAACACATGCCGATGCCGAGAAAATATTTTGTTTGGCAAAGTTCACTCACTTTATACAACAAAAAAATAAATATATAAAATTTGTTGAAAGACTTTTTCCCCTCAGTATGAGAAGAAATTAATTTATCAAAAAATTTCCCGTGCTTTTATATTAAAAGTTAAATATTCTCTCCTACCAAGTGAATCTTTCCAGTTAAAAGTATGCTTATTTCTCAGTGGAGAATTGAAGTAAGTGTTTCTCCGTGTTCTCTTTGCACTGCGCCTCTCTAATATTTTCATTTTCCAATCGAAAGAGTCTAATGTATCTGTTCAGTGTAGGCAGTGCGAACAAAGCGGTTCGAAATAACATCTATAAAACTCCCTCCGGTGGGCGTTTTATAAGGAGCACGAGTGTACGTATTACATTGTATAGATGAAAAGACGAAAATGATGGGAATAAAAATGAGCTTTGCCTCGTTAAATTATCTTGTGAACCTACATGTATAATCCATGAGTGAAATTTTGCACTATCATATCACGGATATCGACTATTGCTACTATTGGTACTGGCGCCACTTTTCAGACACCGAAAAAAATCGGCAGTAAAAAATCCCTCACCGATTGGTAACATTCAGGGGAAAGATAAATATGCGAATAACTATGTGCGACATATTCTCGACACATCGCATATTTAACTAAAAATATATTTTACAATACCGACGGCAATGGCCAAGTGGTTAGAACATCAGACTGGTGGTGGTGGTGGTGGGCGAGGGTTCCAGCCGCTTACCAACCGTTTCACCAATTTTTCCGGTGCTTCTAATTTCTCGGTTTCATTGTTTAGCCAAAGTCTCGTAAAAGGGATGACAGTATCTGGCCAAGGATTTTGGATCCGGAATAATTGTTTCGAGAGATTTTTGTATATATCCTTGTCAATTTTATATTGAGAATATTCTGAGATTCCGTCCTATCCATACCAAAAGCCATGCAATGATTTCTTGTGAGGTCGAAAGAATGTGGAACGCTATATAAATGTCCTTCTTTGATGTTTCCCCTCAGTATGATATTTTTTACTGGCTCTTGGCGAAAGGCCCTTGCCGTGCAGACGGGGTGGGATAGGCAAAATTGTAAAACCTCAAAAAGGTGTATGAATGAAAGGAAATTTTAAAAATCATGTGAGGGATAGGGTTTTCTTTTTTTCAGGATATTCAAATGCCGCGTGAACCGATTTAAATAACGTTTACAGCCTTTTAATGTGATAAATAGTTGTTACAGGTTAAGAGCTAACGCCGGACTGTCTGTCCGCTTCGCAATTTCCTTTTGTATCGTCAAAAATGTCCGACGTTTTACCTACGGGTGATTATAATTATTTTATCGATTCTATTCCTCCCATTACATATCTTATATACATATTAAATATATACCGAATGTATGTAAGTAATATATAAGTCTTCACTTTTGCTGACGTCTTGAAAAAAATTATGTATTCTCCGCGAAAAATTAGATTTATCCGATTGCCCAGTAACCTTTGTTCACTGATTATTAAAAATTATCTAGACGTGTTCATAATTTTTGTTGAATATGTTGAATTTCACTGTGCACTATAATTCTAGCCATAATTATAACACGAGGATGAAGTCATCGAAGCCCTCCGCCAATACAAAACGTATTGAGATACCTCGATCGACAATGTTGGCGGCACTTGACATCGGATCCTCACGGGATTGACAGAATAATTACGTAAGGGTAAATTTTGTTCGACAAAAAATTACAATCTTGCGATGAATGAATAATTTTGTTTTCAAAGTGAGAGGACAAATTCTTTCAGCGAAATGATATTCTCGTGTGTGAGCATACATGTTTGCAATAACTCGTACAGGTTAATCACATTTCCGATCCATTTCAAATCAACAGTCACATAAAAATACGATCAGATAGTAATCATCTGATATTACTCGTGCCTGACGATACAGATGTCCTCCCCCTATTTCCATTTGTTTTTCTATTGTTCGTTAATTTTTTTATAATTTTAACGCCTTAACGCCTTAAAGTAATCAAAATGTTAAAAAAAGAATTTAGCTCTTGTACCTAAAACTATGAGAGATTGCAACTTTATTGACTCATTCAATAAACAAATTCCATGGACCTGGGTGAGCCCCGGAGCTCGTTCCCCGGCATCCTCGAAATACATATTTCCCCAGGAGCAAAAAATGATTCATACAAAACATGTGTGAGTCTCCTTCCTCCACCCCCTGCGCCTGCTCGTTTGTGTGATAACAATCAGCTTGTTAAGGTCTTGTTGCGAAGCTAGAGATCTCAAAATGTTATGTATCCTCGGAGTCTGTTCATGTGGTTTAGAGCCAAGCAAACGGGAAGGTAAGCGAGCCAAAAAAATAAGGGCGAGTGAAGGAAAGAGACAGAGAGAGAGAAAGAGTAAAAATATACGAGTTCAGCATGAGATAGTGAGTGAGGTCACAAGTCTGACGTCTTAGACGTGTGATCGGAAGATACCGCGGGTACACTCGCAGTGTGTTTGTTGGCCCTAGTAGGCCACCATCCACGAGAGGAACGCGAGTGATATGCTCACGAGATATATATTTCTCAAGTGTACATGTTGCAGAGTGAAATTCTCGGGCGAATAAAAGAGCCACAATGAGAAATGAAACCGAGAGAAATGGTGGGGAAAAAATGAGGGACGAGGGGGAAGAATAAGAGGCTGCAGTTGTGACGAGTCATGAAAGAAATTCATTCTCAGGTGGAAGATGGAATTCAGAAGGGGGCGTGAAATTCAACTCGTATTTAACTGAGTTAACTCCTGACTGATGAGGCTCGGGTGAAAATGTAATATGGGAGCAGTTGAAAAATATACAGGTGATTATGGAGTACAGAAGGCCCGTTCCTCAAAGGGAATGCGGAGAGACAGAAAGAGGGAGGAGTAAGTCATATTCGTCGAGGGTACATTTCTGGAAATGCATTGTTTGAAAAACAAAAATTATTTTTTTCCGATTTATTTGACATTTTTTAGGAACGATTTGAAGGCAATTTCAATATCAATTTTTTTAAACATCAATTCCAGATATAGATCTACTTTTCGATGAACCAACTTTTTTGCCTCGAATCTCGAAATTTCAGAATAATTCCGGATCCCATCCAGTAAGATTTACGAGGTCACAAGAATGTGGAACGCGATACAAATTCCGCTTTTAATCAGTATAATTATACTCATCCGAAATAGTATATTTCGTTACGAGTGAGACGGAATTTTCACGAGTGTGAAGTTGGCTGCCCGAGGCGGAGCCGAGGGCTGCCAATCACACGAGCTGAA
>JAPYZN010002589.1:0-15359 GCA_030522865.1 Psyttalia lounsburyi | reverse complement strand
ACAAGGAATTCTAACCTCATAAGTGAACAGCGCTCAGCATGACCCGGGAGCACCACGAGGAGGTGGCTGTTCATGCTCCCAAAAATGTTGTAATTCGCGATTTAACCGAGTGAAACGAGGTTAGAATCGCGTGATTACGGGCACCTATGGCATAAATATATATATATATTATATATATATATAATATATAATATATAATATATATATATATATATCTATGCTTAATGGTGGCTTTGGTAACGTTTTCTCGTGTACATTGGCTAGTTCGGCTACCGAAGGCGACTTTGGTTACGGTTACCAAAATAAAATAATACTTATCGTCAACTTTGGTAACAGGTTACCGAAATTATCGATATGCCCATGTAAATGAAAATTCTAATTTCATCGGGAAATCAGCTCATAATTTAATTTTTTTCTCCATACATTCAATTCTTCATTAATTTCAGATATCCCCCCTCATTCCATCATGGCACACAGGCTTTTCTATCACCGAAATTGTCGCAGTTCCCGAGAAGCCCTAGAGCCACCATTTAATGACTTTTATATGGGAATAATTCAAATTTATCCCACTTCTCATCCACAATAGGATTGAATGACTCGACATACAATGCATAGAGAGCAGTTCATCATCATTAAGAACATTATATAACGTCATTCATGGCGGAGTTACCATTCTTGCCGATTCATATGACATGGGGCATTTCGGTAACTGTTACCAAAATCGACTGTGCCTCCTATATGGTCCATTTCAGTAACGGTTACCGAAGTCATCATTTCACCCTACTTCGGCACTTTCGGTAACATTGTACGATATATAGCGATGACTTTGGTAACAGTGGTCGCGCGGGTGTTTTAAGCACAGGTATTTGTGATGGGAGGTGTCAGATTGAATGACAAAAGTAATGTTCTCAATCGAATCAAGATCACGGCAGGACGATTCCGATTTCTGTGTACCATCACATTGAAGGTTCAAAAAAAAAACAAAAAAGGTCAGCAAATTTCCCGTTGGATTCCATTCGAATCCTATGACACTTCTCTTAAAATTTGATAGAAATACCACAAAGCTTCTTAGGAGGTTCTTATCAAAATTCCATGAGGCACCCTGAGCTTTTCGTCGAATTTCCATAAGAAATTCCAGAATAAAAATCTCATATATTTTTACTTGCAATGGGATTCTGACAATGTTATTCCTTCCTACAACATTTATTGAGGAAAAATTCACCGAAGCTTTTTTTCACTTAGCTTCCAGTCATGAAACCCAATGCTGCCTGAGGAAATCTCAAAAAGTTTTCACTTCATGATTATCCTACATCATCAGGGAAATTCTGAAAAATAATATGGGGAACTAAGATGCTATCAATTTCGCGAATTGTATTAAGACACAAAAATCGAATTGTCATTTCTCCTCAACGTTCTTTGGAGAATTGCATTGTGTTTGATGAAACAAACCATGGTCCTGCAATGAAACGAAACTTTCCATGTAAACAAATATGAAAACAGAATATAAATTCAATTCAACAGATATGGAGTGAATCTTTACTTGCAATACATGGAAATTATACGACTATATTGAAATATTTATGCTGAAAAATAGACGGCTTGCCAAGTTTATTGATTACAACAAAGGATATGTCATTTGCAGTTTCGGTAACCGTTACCAATATCGTCGTTCGACATTCGTTCGAGAATTCCGGTAACGCATTTGTAAGATATAGGGATAACTTCGGTAACCTTGTCCAGTAAAGTTCATTGGACCGCTGACATTATGAATGCGAATAAGGCATGGATGCTGAGGAAAAACTGAGCTGTTGGAAAAATGCTCTAATTATTGAGGAAAATATAATATGAATATTCCATTTTTAAACATCCAAAGAACACTAATTTAAAAAAAAACAGAAGAATTAGCTCATTGAAAAGAAATATGAAATTTTCATTCCATGATTTTTATATAGAAATTATTATTGTGGAAATTCAACAGTAACCCCTCATCTACCACGTTTTCCCATGAAATATGCAATAGGAATGCGCGGAAGAAGGATGGAATTTCTATTCAAATTTCAATAGAAATCTCATGGAAGTGCGACAAGAATTTCATAGAATTAGACGAACAGTTTCATGGAATTCGAGTCACATTTTCTACAGCAAATTCGCGAGGATTTTCCAACGAACTATTTCATGCGTATTCCTTCATCTTCCTATAATCTCTCGTTTATGAGTATCACTTATGTTACGACCAAAGGTTAATTCTGAAATATTGCAATGCTATTAGTTTGACAGCATTCCGAGAAGCGCGTTTAGACAGGAAAATTGAATCGTCATTTCTCCTCAACGCTCTTGGAAGAATCACGCGTGGTTCGATAGAGCAACAAAATTGTCCTGCAAAAAAACGAAACATTCGATAGAGGCGAATATGAAAACATAACACACAAATTCGATAAACCAAATATAGAGTTAATCTTCACTCGCAATATATTGAAATTCATACGACTATATTGAAATATTTATAATAGAGAATAATCCGCCGGCCAAGTTAATTGATTTCAACAATGGATATGTCGTTTACGGTTTCGGCAACCGTTACCAATATCGTCGTTCCCCATTTGTTTGAGGATTCCGGTAACGCAGTTCCGAGATATAAGGATAACTTCGGCAACCCTATCCAACACAGGTTATTGGACCGCTGCCATGAAGAATGTGAATGAGGTGTGAATGCCTTTAGAAAAAAAGCTACACGGAAAATGTTGTAATTGATGAGAAAAATAGAATATCATTTTTTTTACAAACATTCAAAGAACGCTAAGAGAAAAGAGGAACAAAAACATATATTCATCTGGAAGGAACGTGGAATTTCAGCAGAAACTCATGATCTGTCACGTTTTCCCATGAAATGTGTGATAGGAATGTGCAAAAAGTTAATGAAATTTTTAGTAAAATTCCAATAAGAATCACATGGGAATTCAACAGGAATTTCAGAGTATCAGAAAGACGTTGTAACGAAAGTCATGGTAGATTCGTTATCGAATCCGCGAGGATTTTCAAACAAAAATTGTTTCATGCTCGTGTCTCCACATATTCCTCGAATCTCTCGTTGATGTGGCGACCAAAGAGTATAGTTCAGGAGAAAGGAGTTCCTACCCACTCGACAGCAGTTCAAGGGTTACATCAGGACAGATGAATCAATTCGTCATTTCTCCTCAAAATGTCATTCTTCTTCCAAAAATACTATAGTGTTCGACAAAGCAATAACACACGACTTCCGATAAGCAAACAAAGAAATATAAAATATCAATTCGATGAAACCAATAGGAAGTGACTCTTCACACGCAACAGATAGGGGTTATATGACGATCTTGGAACATTTATGATAGAGCATATTCATCTTGTCAAGCTTATCCATTTCAGGTATGGACAAGACGTTTGCGATTCCGGTAACCATTATCAATATCGTCGTTCCACATTTATTTGAAAATTTCGGTGACACATTTATGAGGTATAAGGATAACTTCGGTAACTCTGTCAACAAAGATCATTGAACAGCTGACTTCCGGAAAGTGTCTAAGGCAAAGAAGCCAAGAAAAAACTAATTTATCAGAGGAATGGTGTAATTATTTAGAGAAATATAAAATGTAAAGGAAATATAAAGGACATTGATGAGGGAAAGAAAAAAGGTGATTCATTCACTGCTTACGTAGTATATGCATTTCTGCTGATGCGAAGTATCAGTCATGTTAAGAATGGAATGAAGATATGCGGAGATCATGTTGGTGACATAGGATAGTTCTGATGAGATAGTGAAGCTGAAAATCATGGATGATAAAAAAGACATAATATTATTGCTCATTTTTGTGACCGTTAGCGGCCTCATTACAGAATCGGTTCACAACAATCTGATAGTTTCGGGACTGGTGTGTATGGCATCATGATAACTTCCGTCACTTTGTTGACAGGGTTCAATAGACCATAAAGATAGGAACGTGACCGAGGAGTAGTAGCCAAAATAGAAGAGAGTTATGAAAAACCAATATACTGTGGAGAACATTGTGTTTTTATTTCGTTAATCGGGTATCTTCAAAAATCCGAGTGTGAACGCTATTTTTAGAAGTCCTCTTGTAGTTTCCTTCAGGATGAGATGGTTTATTTCTATAAATAGTTGTCTTTCATCTATATTCTTTCTCTTACTTGGCGATGAATATTATCCTGCAACGATGTGATGGACTGATAATCAACTCTTATAAGAATCTCTCATCCCTCAAAGCCATTCCATCAACGAGTATCGATATCTTCAGATCAATATTACTTACTATGAGCACTTTCGAACATCATCGATCCTATACGGAAATGAGAATTTCAATATACTGTGTTAGAGTGTGTAAGAGTTAATTTTCAAACATGTCTTTTATTCAATGCAGCAGTTACATGAACATATTGAAAATGGAGGGAGTTCCCTTTCGTGATAATGACAAATATTTCCAATAAAATAAAACACATACATTCCATCACAGGCACTCTTAACATGCCTCCATATCCGATGAAATGCTTCGAAGAGTCATACACTAAGTAAAAAAGTCATGTCACGTGATAACAAGTCGTCGAATACATTATTAATGTAATGAATTTTCAGCAGTCATTTATGTTGCGTTCCGAGTAGCGTATATGGAGAAGAAAAATAATTGGAACGAGAGAAAGAGGCAGTCAGTAGGTTATACTGATATTAGACGCTTAAGGAACGGACTTCCATTTATGGACGAAACTCATACTCCACTATAATCATGTTCGCAAAACTAGATAAATCTCTGTCTGCTGCGTAGGAGTTATCTCTTTCTGTGCAGCTTTGACTGATTACTTACGAATGTTCGAACTTGTGCTTCAGTCCGTTCAACACATGGATTTTCCTTCAGAAAATTCCTTATAGATGCAGCAGTGAGTGGTACTTGGAGTTCGATATTATTTTTAAATTCATCGTAAGTCAGCTCGAATTCGAGTTTACTCCAGGCTCTTTTGGTATTGGGAGTACCATTCCCAGAGGAATTTCTGCCTGCAGAAATTTTTGATTTGTTTCTCTTCTTTGGAGGGTTCTCCCTTGTATCAGTCGACTCACTGGCAACGTCACAACTCGATCCAGCATCTTCATCTGGGGATATTTGTGATCTCTTCCTCTTCCTTGACGAGTTCGTGTTGGTAGCCGAGGACGAGGTAGGTATGTCGGCATTATGATCGAGATCATCGAGATCATTGTTTGGCCCAGTATCGGCACCAGTATCATCTCCTTTCTCATCATTTCGATGACGATTAGGCTTGCCCTTTTTCTTAGCTCTGACTCCGGTATCTTCCTCGTCATCCGACTCCTCATACTGACCTGGCTCCAAGCCTAGAGCATTCTCCAGGAACCGAGACACGTTGCAAACGTCTCGGCTTGTTACAGTCTGACGGTAATGGCTCCTGTGAATTTCTTGCGTGTGACCAAGGAAATTCGCAATGTCGAATATACTGGTCTCGCTAGCATTCTGAGAAGCGCACACAGTAGCCATGTGCTTTCGAAGAGCAGTTCCACGCAAACGATCAGGATATTCTGCTCCGCATTCTACTGCCATTACTCTAAGCAAACGACAAGCTCTCAAGTATCTGTAGCCACCTACACGCACTCCAGGCAGTCCAAACACATATGGGTTCTTAGCAGGGACCATCGCATTCAACCGATATTTTTCAATCAACCTTATCCCTTTCTCCATTTTCCCAGAAAATAAAACAGGTACTGTTCGGCCCAACTTCCCACAGATAGAATAACGACAATATTTCCAAACTGAAACTTGATCCTCTTTTGATAGTGACTGGAAGAGTTCTGGATTTGTTTTCTCGGAGATCATTTCACGGGTTTTGAGGTCATCCCGTTCCATCCTTTCCAGTTCACCGGCACGTTTGCGGTTGAAAATCTGAATCATAATGAGTGTTGACTCAGCAGCGGTTTTCCATGCATCGAAAGAATAACTCTCATTCAGTTGCTCAAGAGCTTTATCAGATATGAGAATCAAGTATTCCCATAACTTCTTAATGTCATCCATAGTTGGGAGGGGCCTTTGTGCTTTGTTCTGTCTATGTTGTTTCACTTGTGCTTCATGTGCGCTTTTAGCAACTTCAACGGGAAATTTGGTGTTAAAAATCGTCAGAAAATCCTCAGCATCTTTCTTTTTCTCGGCATTTTTTTTCTCAATGCATTCAACAATCAACAACTGGGCAGCTTTCCTTAGATATGTACCAGCGTCTCGAGCATTCGATGGCACACCGTATGTACCTTCAGTTGGATCATATTCTGCGACTGCATTTATTGCCTGTGTAACTGTTTTGTAGTGTAGAGGATTGAACAGAGAAGCGAAATCTGTGATTTCTTTATTGAATTCTCTAGCTTTAATCAGCAGACGAGCCAGAAGTCTCAAACGAGTTCGTACCATTTCCCTTTGATTGATTTTTTCGTATTTGCATATAAGGTGGTTCCCAAATAAAACTAACAGCTCATCCCGAGATACTATCCGCCCCACTTCATCATTTCGTAAGCTCGCATGGATGCAAGTTCTGAAACGTTCACTTGCTAAATGATGAATGCGGCCATTAATTCTTTTGGATAAAGCATTGTTAGCTCGACTGTGAATGCTCTGCGTCCCTAGGCAGCGACGACGGTGATCCTTGATGCTATTCTTTGCAAAAGAATTACGACAGTTGTGACAAATCACATAATGACTTGCTTTTCGCTGCAATTTACTGTGAGGACGTCGAGCCACTATCAAATGTCCGTTATTGTACTCTGGATTCGTGTTATAAAGATAATCACCACGTGTTCGCAAACGCCCAATTATTTCTTTTCGAATAGGGTCATCTGAAAAAGCAATATATTTGTCTCATTCCCATTCATCCATAGATTCAGTTATTCTATTTCACAGTGCTTAATCCGCATACAATGAATCCTTACCCGGATCATAACTCATAAATTGACGCACTTCCTCTGAAACATCTTTGTGTGTTTTCAGATGGCGACTGATGTTGCTTTGCATCTTTTTACAGAAATAACAAAAATTCTTTTTCCTCCCTCCCGCGTCAGAAGTAGGCACAACTAGTGACTCCGGTTCAGGGGCCTCATGTGGTAATGACTCATTGGCATTTATAGAATCATTGAGAGTAGAATCAGCTGAGTCATTCACAGAAGTATTCACAGAGTTATGATGCCGAGAAGAGGACGAACTTTTATTATTTGTTCCCTTTCTAACATTAGTCCTCGGTGTTTCATCATCGGATTCAATTTCCGAAGCGTCATCAGATTCTTCCACTTCATAGTCTTTATCTTTTACAGAATCATCGTCATCCTCACTCTCCGAATCTGCGTGCGAGAAAAATAGAATTTATTACGACGTATTTTCAGTTTGTGTAACAAAAAATCTGAATGATTAAGAATGCGTAGTTCCTATAACCTCAGAAAAGTCAATCCCTATCGATTTGAAATTTTGTAAATAAATGATCTAATATCAAAATGGTAGATAATAAATTCCCAGGAACGTTCTATTGAATGGGATTCTATTCTGCAGAAAATCGCATCATTTCAGCTACTGTGCTGTATATTCGGAGTAAAGGAATGTCTTCTAGAGGAAACTTCTTCATAAATAGAAATTCTCCGAAAGATTTTGAACTTCTCTTTCGAATGTAGAGGATAAGCCTAGAATGTACAACAATACTCATCGAGATACTTTCTCTTATTATTTGGTTATTCAACGCATACATATTTGTATGGGGGGCACGATGCATGATAATTTGAAGTATGAAAAATCACCTTCTGATATAGTGGGTATCGGTACTCGTCGATTCCGAAGTGAACCATCATGTGCATCACTCGCTACATCATAGAATGTATCGAAATTTTCATATCTCATTTCTTCAGGCTCCATAAACTCGATGTCTTCATTACTGTCAGACTCTAATTCCGCTAGCTCGCTGATATCGCTCTCATACTCCGAGATTTCTGTCAGCTCCTCAGTGATATTCTTCACATCTTCCGTTCGCTTTTCATCCCTACTAGAATCAGTAATCCCTGAAAATAAATTATGATGTATTAACCATATCCTAGTCGTAGGTTCATAAAGTAATTGGAACGACACTTGTATCTTAAAACATTGACCTTCAAACAATATGTCCCACACAGTGGATGTAAATTGGAACTATGACAACATTAACTAGTAATACCTTGTGTAGTCTTTCGTTTTATCGCTTTTGGGCTAGTCGTTAATGAGGGTAATGAAGGATTCTCAGGATCGAATTCAATTACATCCTTTGGCGCAGAATACTGAATGTCAAATGGAATATCAACGTCTGTGGCTAAAATTTCTTGAGAGTCGCCGGAAAAATTGCTTTCAGTGTCGTCAGTGTTATTCTTATGCAAACAATATGCATTGCCGTACGGAGTATGAATTCGACTTAATAAAATATTATTTGCTTCTCTATTCTCGATAATTCGAGGCTTCAGTGTGGCTACGATAGTAAATATCCAAAATGAACATCAATCCAATTGAACTGTGATAATTGTTGTAGTATTTCATTTTGAAGGGATGAGTGTGTGACAATCTTCAGGAATTTGAGTAAACATGAATACAAGAGTGATTGAGTGTCAAGAAATTTTTTGTGTCTCATGAAATCATTTTTATCATCAATTTACTGGAGACTGCGGCCATCAAACTCCTATCGCTTCAAAATCAAATGGAAATGTATTGAAAGAAGACTGGAAAATTCGAAAAATGACATTGAATTGATGAGTCACGGGGCGAAATTCATTCTCTTTTGATGTACTTAAATCACGATCGAATGCAATTCTACCTTTCTCACTCATCGGTGTGTCAGATATACCACTGATCGGTGGATTTTCTGCATGGAAATGGCTGAAGGGAACTGCAGTGGTTTGTTGGCCACTACTTAGTGTGGATGAGTCTTCGTGAGTGCTTGAATCATCATTGTTGTCCAATACTCCAACAGCTGGATCAATAATTACATCATCATATTACAATCATGCATAGTACAATAGTTTGATGCATTGATCAAACTATATCTTTCTTGTAATCAACATCATTATTAATTCTAACGTGAGAATAGAATGTATTAATTTTCAAGCTGAGTGCAAGAGACACGGAAAGAGCCCTGCTATTCCCTTCTCATCAACTTCATCAGTCGGTAATAGAGACCTGAATTGGAAAAATTACCTCCCTCTGGAGAAGCAAAGAATTTCAATTCAGCTTTGATCTTAGTATTATCAGCTCCACTACCGTCTGGCACGGACTTTCCTGATTCAGTCATAGTTTCCTTTTCATCTGCGTTGTTGCCATTCAATTCGTGTAGAATGGATTGGTCTGGCAAAAGATAAACCAGATAGAATAGAACGGAATGGAGGACGAGTTCAGTTAGAAGACATATTTTTGATCCAAAACATTTCTCAAAAAATGACGTAGAACTGGAAAAATATCTAAGAATGATTCGGATTACTACATGGAAATTGATTACCTTCCTCATGCTTCACAGTTTTTTTCATCGCTGAATCATTTATTTTTGAATGCATTCTCTCTTCACTGACAGCCAAATTTTCTTGGAATTTTACTCCATCTTCGCTCCCTTCTGATTGTACTGCTGACTCCATCCGAATAGCAGAGTTGTTAACCTCTCGCAAGAACATATCGTCGTGATCCATGGAAATAACAATAGACTCTTCAAGACCAATAGTGACAACTTTATTCCCAACTGACGAAGGTTTTATTTGCATTGAGCTCACGTTAGCGGTCTGGTCAGTTTTATCATCGATAATCGTCATGTCTGAATCCAAAAAAATTCCATGTTCAGTATGATTCTCTCTTGGGAACGTCGGCTGGTCCAGCGGAGTATTAATCTTCCCTTCCACATTAATTGCTGTGCATTGAAACGTTACATGACTCCATATGTGATCAAATTGATATATGTGAATATTTTCTGTGAACATCACTATACGAAGACATCACTTGTCGAATACCGATAAATGTTACCTTCTGTATCTCCAACAGAGCCCGTTCTTCCTGTGCCATTTCTATTCAAATTTGATTCAACTACCATCTCAATTATTTTTTCGTGAAAGTCACGTACTTCTAGTTCCGTAGGAATCACAATCTTTCCGGAAATAACTGCAGCATAGGAAATAATCAACATTACTCAATATTCAATCATTTCATCTAGTCATGGAGGGAGGGATGTCGATCATTTTTCAGTTAGACTTGAACATACATAGAAGGGATATTTAGGAGAAATTCAGAATGATGAGTAGGGGATTTTACTGTGGTAATTTGCTGAAAAAGAGTTTCTATAAGATGACAGCCGTGTAAAATTTGAGTCTTTGATTGTACTTCGGCCCTTGTTCCAGAGAAGTGGAAATCAGATATTGTTTTTCGACGCCAATTTTTCGTCAGCCCTTTTAGTATCAATACCTCAGAATTACTCGAATGGAAATTGCCCCAATGACGGATATGGAAAAACCTTGCTATTCCATTCTCATCAACTTCATCGTATCCATATAGAGAACTGAAATCGACTTACCTTCCCCTGGAGCAACAGAGAATTTTAATTCATCGTCCATCTCAGTATTATCACCTCCACTATCATCTGGCACGGTTTTTTCTGATTCAGTCATAATTCCCTCTTCGACTACGTTGCTGCCATTCCATCCATGTAGAATGGATTGGTCTAGTAAGGGAAAAAATTGATTATTCATAGAACGGTATAGGGAACATGCTCATTCGAAAGACATATTCTTGATTCAAAACATTGCTTGGAAAATGACGATGAAATGAAAAATATCGAAGAATATTTCAAATGACATAAAAATCAATCACCTTCCTCATGAGCTGAATCATCTACGTTTAAAGGCGTTCTCTCTTCAATAAGAGCCATTTTTTCGTTGCGCTCTACTCTATCTTTGCTTATTTCAGATTTTAAATTTGATTCAACTTCATTCTCAATCATGTTTTCGTGAGAGTCTGGTACTCCTGGTTCTGTAGAACCGATCATCTCTTCGGGAGTAACTGCAGCACAAGAAATAATCAACATTACCCGATATTTGGCTATTATATCTAGTCATGGACGGAGGAAAGTCGAGTATTTTTCACTTAGCAATGGACATACATGAGATGTGGATCAAAAAGTGATTCTAATTGATGAACACATGATTAGTTTGCAGTTCATCATTTGAAATAGATCTCACCTTTTTCATCTTCATCAGAACTCGGCTTTTCTATAACAATTCCTGTTGCAATCATTACTGATCCCGTCTCAATCTTCATAACATTGGTCTTTTCCTCGTATTTATTCACGGCCTTTTGTATTTCTGATTCTCCCGGAGTTTCAGGGCGACTGACTCAACTGCTATGAATCAAGAAGATACAATTACTTATCATGTGATTAGTTTCTAGCGTTTCCTCAATTTTACCGAAGAAAAACTATGCTACAAACGAAATTTTATTAATCTTACCATTTGAATCGTCTTTAGAACGCTTCACTCTGGTTTTCTTTACCTCCAAAGAATCTGATGGATGGATTACGATACGTTTGACGCGTTCAGCCTGTAGATCTTCGTCGCTAAGGTTAGGGATTTTCAACTCTCCTGTGATATCCACTGAAATATTTTTCTCGCTGAGTATCTTCCGATTCAGGGGAGTGAGAGCTGACTGTACGTGATCACTCGCTGTGCAGAAGAAAATTGGGATCATTCACAGCATAGAGAATATCGAATGAGTCAATACATAATTGATTGAGACTAAAAATTGAGTATCTCTGCGTCCTTCCCACGAAAATTCACATTTTTGCTGTTCCCCTTTCGAAATATTGGTCAAATCGACCTGAGAAAATATAATCATTCCGTCTTTTATCATGACTCAATAACTAACAATGTTTCACGGTCCTGGAATAATTTCTTAAATTCTTTCTGCAACTTTTCAACAAGTTTCAAAAACGTAGGAAATTCAATGAAATTATTGAGTCACCATAAGACTTCGCAAGTCATTGAGTCATGATAAAATTGAAAAATGTCAGATTTCTGTTTGTTATCGAAAAAAATTCATTTTAGAAAAAAGTGTATAGAAAAACCTCGATAATAATACATTCGATTGAAGGGATTTCGGGAGGAAATGGAATGCTTGGGGTATCGTTGGCCTTGCGGTCAGTCTATCAAGGAAAAATGCGTGCAATGAAGAACAAGATCGGCACAATCTACTTTGTTTTCTCGAGAAAAACAAATGCTTGGATCAGTGTGGCAATATAATATCTAATTTAATACCCGATGTAGATAACCAAAGTATTCGGAAATTTCACCTTTTGCATTCCTTCCACCAATAATCTCACTCTCGATTGAGTCATTATCTCCATGGTCTCGTACGCCTGCTTGCTCGGAAGCAACTGGTAGAGAATCTATCGATAATATAAAATCTTATGCATTGAGCGAAAAAAAGGGATGACCTGAATTGTTTTCCTCAAATCCTAGCATGTACCTGAGTTAACGTAATTCTGCAGTAGGATTGACTTAGCTTCAGCTTTCTTTTCCACTTTGGGACAGATTTGCAAATATTTCATCAGTTCATTTTTATTGTTTACGTTTTCTTTATCCTTAATGACGTCTGTAATATCATCAGTAGTGGCACTGGATATTTTACTGTCAGAGAAAGAAGTACCATGTTTCAGTTTCGAGGGAGTTCTCTTCCGAGCAGATGGAAGTTTTCTACTGTTGAGTCTGTCAGAAACAATCAATGTTTCACTACCACTGCCATCCTCGAGTTCATCTGTCGTACAGTTAACCCGTGCTTTTCCATTGCTTGATGAACAAGACTCCAATACGACCTGTGGAACCTTGGCATTGAGATTGTCTACAATTTTGTTCAAATCGCTCCTGCGCTCTGAAAAAAGCAGTGATAATGGTCGATAACATCTGGTATACAATATAATTGACAGTTATGATACACTGAATCGTGCAGAGTGGTTCTCATCAATTAAATCACCAGACAGGATATTATATCGAAAGTTGACATTCAGATGAGCACTAAGCACTGAATTACTTTGCGTCTTGATACTGATCAATATTAAGGTACATTTTCGTGAAAATTACTCTCAAACAGACGTAGCCCGTATCTATATTTCTCTCATCTCCCTATTCAATCAGTTGGTTGTATATGCCGTTATGTTTCCTTGCGGTTACCGAAGTCGACTATCAATGACTACAAATCAATTATCGATAATATCTCTTTTGTTCAATGAACCCTTCCTTCCGTTCTCATCTGCTTCAAATTATGGATATTCGAATAAAGATGGATAAAAAAAATATTTTCTCACTCCCCTCTCTCGGGAGGATGCATGTATTTGTATCGTTACCAAAACCGCCGATCAATATTGATTTGTGTTACTAAAGTACTCGATTGATATAAACTCGGAATATTCTTATACAATTCGATTGATTTTCATCAATAGACTTGACTTTTCGTAAAAATTACTCTTAAACAGACGTAGCCCGTATCTATATTTTTCTCATCTCACTATTCCATCAGTTGGTTGTATATGCCGTCATGTGGTCCCGCGGTTACCGAAGTTGACGATCAATGACTGCAAATCAATTATCGATAATATCTCTTTTGTTCAATGAACCTTTCCTTCCGTTCTCATCTGCTTCAAATTATGGATATTCGAATAAAGATGAATAAAAAAAATATTTTCTCACTCCCCTCTCTCGGGAGGATGCATGTATTTGTATCGTTACCAAAACCGCCGATCAATATTGATTTGTGTTACCAAAGTACTCGGTTGATATAAACTCGGAATATTCCTATACAATTCGATTGATTTTCATCAATAGACTTGACTAGTTCACTTGCCAAGTAATGTATTGATTGGCAGTGTTATATTCATTGATTCTATCACTCCTATTCTCAACGGGGAATAGTGGAAAATCTACTGTTACCGAACTACACTACACTACATTATTGAACTACACTATTGATCTCATTGAATTAATTAGGTTTTGAGTGAGATATCACTTATCTTTTTCATATTTCATCATTGACAGTACAGGAAAATACTTACTGGAACGAACTTTAAGTGTTGCAGGGACAAAGTGATTCCCTTGACGAATTTTCCACTTCCTCTGATTAGGCACAAACACAGGGCGAACGAAATATTTCGGTTTGTCCTTTAATTTCACTAATGCATACATTATTGATCAGTTTCGTTCATATCTGTCAACTCTTAAACGTCCTCACAAGACTTCCACATTAACGATCAAAAATCAATCACCAGAATATGCAGATGACGAAATGTAGGTTAGGGCCTTGTACTTATGATAGTGTACGCTATATGTCGCGATTATAGGGTTATTTTATCGCAAAAAAAGCGGGATAATACGATTTGAAAAACTTGAAATCACATTAACCTGGATTATATTCTACGATTGATCGATATTTATCACAAACTTACCTGAAATGTCATCGTGTTCTTCAGTATTTTTCACCGAAACAAAAAAAACGGGTTTCTTGATATATTGCACATTTTTTAATCGGGCGGACCTAAACGATCAGTGGGGCTTCTTATCCTACCATGACAGTCATTATATAATAAAATCTTCGACGACTGAATTACGGAAAACGTTGAAATTTCGGCTGCAGATATAAGGTTTTTTGCCACAAAATATATTTGCAAAATTCGATACTCATGTAATTTTTTCGCCATTTTTTGTGGGATTGTCCATTGCTCAAGAGGTATAGGTCTGGGAGTAGCATGGCAGGTTTTGGGAGAATTTTCGGTTGAAAAAGAGAAGAAGAAATCGAAAACCGACAGAATTTGGTCTGTTGATCGAGATAAACTTATTCAATGAATAACTCGCTGCTTTTTTGGGCTCATTGTTTGGTGAGATTGTTTAAAAAATGTCCCCGGACGACACGTATGAAAAAATTTAATAGAAATCATATAGAATTCTACAGGAAATTCTATTAGAATTCTATTAGGTTTCTATTAGAATTCCATTAGGTTTCTATAAGATTTCTATGAAATTTCTATAGGATTTCTATTGAAAATTCTACCCGTTTTTCTATTGGAAGAAAATCATAGAATTTCAATTTCTATTAAATTTTTCTATTGAAATGTTTTTCTATTGAAATCATTGAGTAAAAAATTCATAAGTTTCCTTTCACTTGGATTCTATAATGCGAAGCAAAACCAAATATAGCACGAAAAACTTTAAGACTGTGAACGGTCTTCTGGATATATGGATCATGTATAATGGTGACTTCGGTAACCATACGAAAAATGTTATATAGTTACCGATAACGCCCTTATAT
>JAPYZN010002588.1:0-11447 GCA_030522865.1 Psyttalia lounsburyi | reverse complement strand
GGAAAGAGTAGCGGGGAGGGATTTCTTGGGGAGGAGGATACCAACCGTGGTCGTACTTATTTTAGGGGGCAGATTACTGACTAGGTTAACCTAACTATTCTTAACGTAAACATTCTTAACTTAGACCAGAATTATCACATAAAATGAAATGGAGGCGATATAATAATATTGGGATGGGCGTGCAAAGTGACCTGGTCACAAGCTCTACATTCAAGAATTAACAAAAGAATCTCTATGAAATAAAAAATTGGTGAATGGAGGACCAATGATTTTGGCGTGGAATTTTCTCAATCACTGCCCGTTGTTAACATCTTTCCTATTTACTGAAATTTGCATTGTAGGACCACCAATACATCATTCACTGAATTGACTCTTTACATGGTTCAGTCTATAGGAAAGCTATATTATCCACAATAACCAAAAAGATAATGTCATCATTCCAAAGCAACTGAACAAAAGCTTCCTGCGACACAGTTTTTTTGTCCAACCATTTGTTTTTGTAGTCTAAATTGATGTTTTTATGATTCAATAATCATTCAACGCGCCTACCAACTACGAACATTCCGTGCAGGTGTGTGAAAGTCCTCCATTTGTTTTATTTATTATGCACTACATGGTTGGCAAAACTTTTATCGACATTCTGGAGGATTCTCAACGTTGAGGTCAAAATTGTACTGGGATCACCCAATTACTTGGCAAATGTTCCCAACAGCTTAGTTAGAGGGCCCGTCCTGGAATCTTTCTCCTTCCGTGCCTGCCTTCCCATTTTTAATTACAAGGTAGCATATCTGTTGATTGAGACCGTTGCTGTGATCTCTGGGTTGCCGATAGAATGGCATCCAGTGACCATAGGTGACACCTAAAACTGTCCTCATCGCGACCAGTTATGGTTAAAAGAGTTCTAAAAGGCACTATCTTTATTGTTATGCAGAAAACTTGAAATGATCAGGGACAGCGAAAGAAACCGTTTTTAATTCCCATTAAAGAAATCGATTGAAGAAAACGCTAACCTCATAGTTAAAGGTCAATGAATGGATAGTAATACTAGGAAGAGGGAATGAGGGTAATTCTGGGTAAGATTTTTCATGGTGTGAGCGGGTAGGGGTTGGGGTATGATTGGAAAGGGTTGTCGACAGTGCAGTCCGTGGTAAACCTGGGAATATTCTGCTGGCGAGATCTTGGAATTTTAAGCGGTCCTGGAGAAATGCCGAAAATTCTAAATCTGGTTGAGTAATATGATTCTCTCCTGATCTTCTGCCCATTTTTAGACACCTATCTGTGTTTTCTTCTTGTCTGGGGTACATAATTAATTCGTTTGTCATTAATGCTTCTGGGTCGATTGATTCTGTTCACTTCTACTAATCCAAACTAAAAAATCATATTTCCTAATTCTAATCATTCATTCACTGACTACGGGTTTGCTTTGCGAGTTCATGCCAATATCTTAATATGAATAACTTGACGGATTCAAAACCACAAAAGGGTTTTGTTATTGAGGTAATGTGATAATATTTAAGAAAACAGGAATCTTGAAAACCTAATAAAATGTAGGGTCTCTGAACTGGGTAGCGGACGAAGCCATATTAAATCCAATAGTTACGACTAAAAAAAATAACAATAACCAAAAAAATATTTGTTAGCTTCCCGATAGTGTATATTTGGTTTCACCCCGACAATAAAAAATCGGGACTTCATGAAATATCACCGTTTCATGACCAGTAGAACCCCCCCCCCCCCCCATGTTTTTTATCGAAACGTCTTTTTTTTTAGAGAGAGGAACAAGTTTTTCCTACGTCAACGGAGTGTGGCACTCAAACAATGGCTGCCAATACCCACTAAACTCCAGTCAGACAAATTTCCACTAACCTTTCAGTCCCTCGCGGCACCACCGCAAAGTATTAATTCGCGAAGGAGGTTTTTAGCTGATGCTCTTCCGCCTTTTCTATCCTTTGCACGTCTTCCTAACCTGCAAAGATGTTATATGCTATGAGGTTAGGAGGCTAGGAGGTTCCAAACAAATTTCTCACCTAGGTTGCAGACTTCCGCTAGCGTTTCTCATTTCCGAGCTCCTTCATGACGAGTTCAATCCCGCGATGTTTGGTTCAGGTTAGTCGAAGCGTATTATATCAGCTTCCTGAACCTCCATTAATCTTGCAGACATCTTCGAAGCAGAAGACTACAACACGGTTGCCATGGAGCCACCTTTGTAGGTGTACGCCGTCACCGAGACACTATTCATTGATGATGAAGATGGAGACACTTGAGCACTACGAGAAGACCGATGAGAAGATTCCAAGTAGATGAAGGTGTGATGCCTATCCTGGCAGGGATGACACCTATGAACTGTCTGGCATACCTTGACTGAGTGTTTCCCCAAGCAGCAGAAGTAGAGACGAAGCTTCTCCGCTATCTGCCTCCTTGCAGCTGAAGCAAGAGCTCTGACCACAGCGCAGAAGGCGATGTAGTGCTCCTCCTAACAGTATGAATAAGAATACTGAGCTTTTTTCCCTTGCTTCTGAAACCCGAGAGCTTGAGCAGAAGACTGACAGCCAGAAACTGATTGAACAAGACGATGTGAGCAATTTCCACTGTTTCCATAGGGAGGAGTCGCTCCATGAATCAGAGTGTGGTGCCTTCCATTGCACTGATGACACTTGAGAGCGGTCCGTCAACTCTTGACCCCATGCTTGCCCAGATAACAAAAACAGAGCAGCAAGCAATTCACAACTTCTCCTCGAGCAGTGCCCGACAACCTCCTGAATGGACCGCAAGAGGCAATGAAATGCCCTTCCTCTTTACAGTAGGAGCAACAATCCGTGTTGTCCTCCTCCTTATCCTGAACCTTCGAAGAGCGAACCTGAGAGCCAGCAACCTGAACCCGAGACACAGCAGACTGCACCTGAGCATCAGTCTAAACCTGAGAATCAGTAGTTGACTGTAATTTCTGAGATCAGCGAGAAGATTTGTCACTGCTAGTAACGAGAGGGCGACTATATTGACTCAAGTTGAGCTGATTGTCAACATCCTAGAGCTAGTCCTGAGCTTGAACGATCACGTTGATTGATGAATCGAGAACGCCTGCCGTCTCAACAGCCGAATTCGATGAGCTTGTTGGAGTTGAGGGGTTGCATCTCTGTTGCATCGAAATCTCAGGCTCGGCCTTGCAGAGAGATGTGTTAGCCAGGTCGTAAATGCGACCGTTAAGATACGCAGTGTCGAGAAGATCTACGAGGTCAAGAGCGCTGCGTCCGTCTAACATCCCCACATGAGTGAGCTGCAGCTTCTCATGATAGGCCCTGAGCAGCGCTACCTTCGTGTGAAGAGCAGCAGCACTTCTGATGGTTGGGTTGTCCTTCAGCAAATCCTCAGCCATCTGCCCGATGAACCTCGCAAGAGACTGCTGCAGCAGCAGAGTCCCCATGAGCGAATCGTTGAGAGAGTTCATTTCGAGCCAATGGAACATCCGTGTTTACGAAATCCGATGAGAAATTCAAAAAAATAAAGTAAGAAGAGACCGGCGCAATAAAAAAACCCCAACAATCCAAAAAAATATAAATTCTCAAGACGTCTAAGAATTTCTCAGGTATCGTGTGTATGGCCGACTTCTGTGCGACGTTTGGGGTACAATCTAGGTCAGGGACTTGGGTATTTTGCACTCTCATACGGGCTTTTGTTAGTTCTCTGGTGATTGCCGGTAATAGCTCTTCTTGTTGCTCAGCGTAGCGGTGTGACCCCGGTTGACGAAGGAACAACACCTCTACCATCTTGTTCGGGAGCATAGAACACGATGGCGATGGCATTGGTTGATTTCTGAGTCGTGTCATCACCACCCACTGAGATCTCCCCTATGGATCGCCTTCCACCTCGCCAAGAAGCTCGTCCAACATTATCTCTTATTGTGCTTCATGGGTTTGCCGAGCCTGTATTCCCTCTCTAACTCCTGACAGTTGGGGGTTTTCCTACCACGCTGGGATGACCTCCTAGCTGCGTTACACTCCTTTGACAACACAGCAACTGTCTTATTCCACCAGTCCACCGATGGATATCGATTCGTGGTTCGTTTCTTCGTCATAGTGGCATCACAGGCTTTGATTACCGTCCTCATAATATCCTGTGCCTTCTCTGTGTGGTCGATGTTGTGGCGGTTATGGTCCCAGTTGATGGCCATTGACTTGGTCAAGATCGCATTAGCACGGGAGTGAAATTCCCTCACCTCTTTTCCGTTTTTTTATTGAAGCAAATGAAAAGAGAGAAAAGTGACATTATTCAATATTTAACGGCTGATGAATGGTGTCAGAATTATACGGTAATATTTCAACCTACCGGGAAGTTGTTTATGAGGCTCGTCAAGGGCTGGATAGAAGAAAAAAAACGTGTTACGAATCGTTACCAATCCTGGTAAGAATTGGTCGGAAAGTCAGTAGTTCGACCCCTAATGGGTCATACCGACTCCAACACAGCTCAACAAGAATGGGAGCGAGCGTAACGAGCAACTAACAACTCAGACCAATTGTTTACTATTATTTTTCGCCCATTGGAATTACCGACAATATGGTATCTGATCTTAATTTATTATTAAATCGACCATTCAATAGCCATTTAAAGATCATGGATTGTTGCCTTTAGGTATTAGCCGGAATTTTATTTCATAACGGGGGTAGTATGAAGTGGCCGGCAGCGTTAATAAAAAGGGAGTACAATCTTAGAAAAATATAACTTAAGGTTAAATTATGGAAAGAGGGAATAATTCTAAATCTGGTAGATTTTATCTTAGAAGGAATAACATCGTGGATCGCGAGAGGAAGCGTGTGGACAACCCAAAAAATTCGACGACAGATAATTCAAGGCGAAGATTGTGGACAGAGGTAGAAATTAATGTGACCCTCAGGATCCATAGTCTTTAAATCCTATAACGGTGAGTCACAATGATTGGGAAATAAAGCTCATTTGCAGGACATAATTTGGGGGAGCACAATGAAGCGCTCGACTTTCAATGCCTGGCTCCATGTTGGGCGCAGTTTGTGAACCTCGCATTTATTTACTTATGTTCAGAGGATTAAATAGCTGATGGAGAAGACAGGAACGATACAGACTAAAATACTATATTTCGACCTTTTGATACAGTAGTTTTAAACAATGCTTCATTCTTTTTCCTTTTACTACTTTTACTACTAATTTACTACTTTGGGAACGGGTAAGGCCAGGCTACGGCTGGACACTTTAAATAGGGATGCTTCGATTTGCAAAGGGAGAAAAGATGTTTGCGGGTTCTAGGATAGAATATTCACTAAAAATACCCAATACTGGAAATATTCAATTATTAGGAAAGAGGCAAAATCGGTTGTTGTCTCATTTTTGAGAGGACGTTGAGAGCAATTACCATTGAGACAGAGAGAAAGATAACTTGTATTTACGGCAATCACCAAACACGATACAGATTATGGGTTTCCCGGCCAAGTATTCGCTAGGATTGATAATCGATAATGGAGTTTTCATTCCTTTTCGGTGCTGCTGGTGACCACTACGACAGCCAATAATTCCGGCGCCAATTTACTCGAAGCTATGTACCCCACGAACTTCTTCTTGTTACTTTTAGTGGCTAAATACGTTCTTACATCGGGAACACTTGACATGAGTGTATCATTCGTTTCCTTTCTCCTTTCTTTTCCGATTTCCTTCGGCCCTCTTCAGCTCCTTTACTCCTCATAATTCGCCTTTAATTAACTGTCATCAACGATTTCATTCTGAGGGGTCTTTTGTATATGATCTAGAGCACTGGACAGAACAAGTTGCCTAGAATAAAAAATTGTTATAGTTTTTAAATTCCTTCTGAAGCCAATCTTTGATGAAAATCTTCCTATTTCTGATCTGACGAATTCATACACTTTTGGTGAGCGGAAATTGTATTACTTTTTTTATCTTTATGTATTTAAGGGGTGAAATCATCTGCAGTAGATGAGTTTTCAATTGCAATACTAGTTGATATAGTAAGTTTTGCTGTTTTTCTGACAATTGCATTAACCGGCTACAATCTCGGACGCAATTACTGAACCTGGGTAGGTATTTTTAAGGAATGCTGTATACGTGGTTAGGGTTGTGAAGAGAAAACACATGGTAGGACTTCGATAAGGTTTATGAGGAGAGACAGAAAAATGATGATTGATTTTTTACTTGATTTGAAAATTTACGCATTAAAGATTTTTATCATGGATACGCAAATTATAATACAAATTTTTTGATTTCTGTAGTGCCTGGACCACCAGCTGGTATCAAAGCTCTCGCTTTAACAGCAGAAAGTATTCTAGTATCTTGGTTGCCCCCTCTGCAACCTAACGGCAGGGTCTCACAGTACACAGTGTATAGTAAAGAAGC
Organism: Psyttalia lounsburyi; assembly: GCA_030522865.1. Taxonomy (NCBI): domain Eukaryota; kingdom Metazoa; phylum Arthropoda; class Insecta; order Hymenoptera; family Braconidae; genus Psyttalia; species Psyttalia lounsburyi. Next base: position 5,075 of record JAPYZN010002588.1, on the reverse strand, counting down.
TGGCGCAAGCAGACATAATACTCATACAATGCATGAACCACCATCATCACCAACTGATACTCTTACTATGGAGCTTCGAGGATTGACTGAGAGGTAAGGATTTAGGAGAGGGCTGTAAAAATGTTGAAAGAATATAAATTAAACTAATATTGGATCAATTAGAAGTAAAATGGTTTTCATAACTCTGCTTATAATAATATGACCAAATACCGTTTCAATGACTAAATTATTCTTCTACGAGGAATCTGAAATAAGCATTAAATGGAAGTTCCGTAGGGAAGGACCTACTGCATCTTGTTGCAGAAGTTAACAGACGGTTTCTGTAACTGACATTAAGTGATTAGACATTGCTAAATGTATTGAATTGACTTTGCCATAGCGACAAACATACTTTTAACAATATAATATTGTCAGTGACGAAAACAGAGTAATCTAACACGAAATTTATTTTTTTCTTAATTTATACATTAATTTCTGATAGTAGATGTTGAAAATGATTTCAAATAATTACTCCTATTTTGAGCAGTTGAAATACTCTCTTCCCCGTTGTAAAAAAAGCTGTCATGAATATATGTTGCACAAAAATATCTGATAATCAATAATTAATTTCTTAACCAATCAATTATCGTTCTAGTCAACTCTACGAATTTTGGGTATCAGCGATGACTGGCCTTGGAGAGGGTGAACCAACCACCATCGTAACACAGACTACAAACACACGAGCACCAGCCCGAGTCGCTTCTTTCTCTCAAATTCTACGTCGCGCTGTGAAATCGGCTGTTACGCTTTCCTGTCTCGTGGTGGGCAACCCCACACCACGCCCCATGTGGACACACAAAAATACGCAGATTTCCACCGGACGTCTATATGAAATAACCTCCGATGGTCACTTAAATATTCATAGCGTAGAGCACTCGGTTTCGGGAAACTATACATGTTCAGCGTCAAATCTTTTTGGTGATGATTCTATTACATACACACTTGTCGTTGTTATGCCTCCCAAAGCACCTGTGCTCGAATTGCAGTACACGACTACTCATAGCATAAAACTAAGATGGAATCATCCCGAAAATGGAGGTGCAACGATACAGGGATATGCTCTGAGCTACAAGCGAGATCCTGGAAATTGGGAGGAGGTTATGCTATCTCCAGAGCAGACAGAATTTACCTTGGGCGGATTAAAATGTGGTTCATTCTATTTAGGACATCTCACCGCTCACAATCGAGTGGGTACTGGTGATCCCAGCACGACAATCAGCACAACTACGAAGGGATCAGCTCCCAAACTCCCGAAGGAACGGGAAATCATCACTGCGAATGCCACCTGTTTTCGATTGAATTTGTTGCAGTGGCCCAATGGCGGTTGTCCAATTCATTATTATATGGTAGAATATCGTAGAAGGATGAACACTGAACCCTGGATTTTGGTTGCCAGCAAAGCTACCGAAAATTTGGTATGGATTTTCTCGAACTACGGCATTTTGTAATGACTGTGTCAGAGCTTCCCCTCTTATATTATTCTTTTTTATATATTTCGAATTTAATTCCGAACAATTTTTACCGTCTTTCTCCTGATCGGATTATTCCTGGTGTGAGATGTTTTATACCTATCCCAGATATGTGGACCCTATTTTTTTTTTTCATTTGTTTAACGTCTCCTTCCGAATCTCGATGGAGACATCATTCAGGCGACTGATCAGGCCTTTTTATACTAGTTAGAATCTCAGTAGTGTAAACGGGGGGAAGCCAACCCGGGTCTGCCACATGAGAACTATAGACTCAGTCCACAGCGCCAAACTGCCGGTCAATGGACCCTATTTCTGATTTTTATTTCTTCAAGGAGCCTGATGATGATTTCTTTCGAGTCAAGACCTATTATCTTTTGTGTTGTGTCCATGAGAAATTTGTCAATGGTCGATTGACGATGACCGAGGTCAAATTCTTGAGAATTTGTTGTCGCCGTGCACTGTTAATGCACAGTGTCAAGCTGGCTGATAACTGATGCGACGATAGATTATTAACAATTTATTTTTTTGATTCATGTTCTCCGAAACTGGTGAAGGCGAACAAATATTTTTAATGAGAATACATTTCTTCCCAGTGTATAAATAGTAATATGTAACGTCAGAATCATAATTCGTATACGAAATTATCATTATCTATTTTTGTATTTGATGGTTAACTGGAATAGTTTCATTTCTCCTGTCTTCGTACGAGTATACACAAATATTTTGTTTTATATACTATTATTGACATTCAAATAATATATTATGATTTTCGGAATACAGGTCATAAGAGACCTCAAACCAGCTGCTTGGTACACGTTACGATTAACTGCCCACAATGACGCTGGAAAGACACAAACACAGATCGAATTTGCTACAACAACGCTAAGTGGAATTAGCATTGCGCCACCAAATGATTTGATAATGGATGATGAATTGGATAGAACGCCTCAAAATCAGAAAGTTTTATACGTGGCCGTGCCACTTGTCTGTGCTGTGGTCCTGATTTTCTCGGCAGTTACTCTTGGATATGTCATGTTGAAGAGGACGGGCCGATCAAGCTATTTGGGGGACATTCTTCCCGGGCAACAGGCGTCACAGGGAGGGCTGGGAATGAGTCAGCAACAACATCAAAGTCATCATCATATAAGTAGTTGCATGTCGACAGTGCAATTGAAGACTGCAGAGAGAGATAACAGGCGAAATCATCAGGTTTATACAAGCTCACCGGTTAAGCAGGATAATCATAAAACTGCCGATCATGGATCAGGTAATATGAATAATTTCGTTCCCTAATTCATAATTTAAATATACAGGAAATCTAAATGTCACAATAAAATTTATATATTCTCTGACGTATTGCTCATATTGCCGTCAATGACACTATCACGACCACAGGCTTACCGAAGTGATCCATATACAAGGTGTTCATTGCACGCCGCTTACAAAAGATGCAGAGGAAAAAAATCCAATAATGAAAGAAGAAGAACTTAATTCAATCACATAATAAATCTCTAAGAGGTATAGATGAGACTTTACTCTTAATTGGGGTAATTATATGATGGCGCCTGCACGCTCTGATATAGCGGCCATAAAATGGCATCGTTATTAACGCCCGGAGTCTAGACGGAGCAAAAGAAATGAATCAATATCTAAATTTCCACGATAGTAGGGGACAGAATCTAGGAACTTTTGAATCCACATATAGAATCAAGACCTTAAGCGATTAACCAGCCATAAGGTTAAATGCGCAAAACAACGACAAGTAAATTTTGAAGAAAAATATCCGAATTGAAACTAGAAACTGAGAAGATGCTACCTGCGCGGGTCAATTTTCATTAATTGAAAGGATTTTTCATTACCATTTTCCGATCAAATTTTGTAAATGGAATGAATCGAGTGTTGATTTGAACGTTATAACAAATACGTTGAAAGAGAGAGCAAACCACAGAAACTCATGTACTTTTTAAAAATACGTTAATGAAGGACAGCAGAAATTGGAATTACCTTTATTCATCCAACTTTTTGTATGCATTAAACATTGGTACTCCATCCGATTCTTCATTACTGTCTACACAATGGATACTGCATTATACGTAATGGAATTATTAGTATTCGTCATTGATATCAATAGCTGTAAGTTTCACAGGTGGCGCGATCTATGAGCCATTTCTAATGAGATAAATACAGATGGCCATGTTAACCGCAAAGTTACCTAAATCATACAAGCTTTATCACATCCGCATGTATCCCAGTCAGTTCCTTGGCCCCGGAACCCTATTTATCACATAGATCCTCCTAGAGGATTCGAGAGCTCACATAGATCCTCTTGTTCAAAGAAAGCATTTGCCCCGAGTTTAGCCATACTGCCACCCTCAGGTTTCTTCTGTGCTGTAATGTGGTTAATTCTCTTGGGGAGATAAACTGTTAATTAGCTCGCCTTTTCCCTTCAACGCAATCAAAAAACAAAAAAGTCTTAGATGGTAGGGTTTCGGGCCTTTTTATTGCTACGGAAACAACAAATCGAAATATCTTCAAACAGAAGCTTGCAATCAAAACCAAAATTCAAACCACAGCACAACATCAAAAAACTTGATTAAAGGCCGAAGGAAATGTGTTGAGTTACTCCCGTTGCTAAGAGAATTGGTTGTGGAGAGAGGACCAAATTTAGATGGAAACGGGTCATGGGGGTACCGAATTAGGTACAGAAAGAGACAAGAGGGACTCTAGAACGTTGGCAGCGAACTGTCCCGGAGTGCCATCCGCAACGGCATTGAATGAGTGAATGGGAAGTGCGAGCGAGTGAGGCGCTCATCCCCACTCTCGACTCGCGGCAGGGTGGGGCGCCGTACGCTGGCCCATGCTACCGCTGTCCGTAGTATGACTATCCCCGACATTAGCCCCTAGTGAAGCTTGCCGAATTCAAACGTGCCTGGTCGATCCCAATTACCCCTCCGTATCACCAGCCTAGAGAGCACCTACCCCATCTAACGTGGACGCTTATACGCAGTACTAAACCTCTGTTAATGCCGGCAAGTTTCATATAGTGGCTGGAAAGGTGTTTCGTGCGTATCTACCCCGTGTTGCCGCCAGTGCATCGGCCTTCTACCCTTATGCCCTCGAGTCCCAACCCTGGCAGGCTTGGACAGGTAGGGCAATTTCCGGAAAAAATCGAGTGGAAGGCAAATTTGATTAATTTTGAGAACTTTCTTAAACCAGATATTTCTTAGATTTTTACATGCTTGGAAGAAGACAATTATATCTTTTACTGAAAAAAGGAACGCTACGGGGAGAAATTCGAATTTGTCGATTTAAAAATCGTTCCTGACGTTGGATTAATATTCACAGTGTGGAGAAGGAAGAAGACGGGGCCTTTTCTGGAATACTCCTCGAACCACTATCTTATGTCAATTAAGGCCCGGATCGATTATCTTTTCGAACGTTATCTACGTTCAAATGTATTATCTTTCTTGAGAAAATTATCTAGACTTTTTCGATGTAATATTTTGTGGCAATGAGTGTGCCGATAAATATGAATTTATAATGAAAAAAAACTAAAAAAATAATTGA
>JAPYZN010002587.1:0-11447 GCA_030522865.1 Psyttalia lounsburyi | reverse complement strand
GTGCCCTTTTAGCCCCTAGAAAAAGATAAAAATTTTTCAGAATTTTCGGAGACATGAAAAAAAACAGGTGGCTGGATTGACAAAGAATGCCTCATATTTCAAATACTGGTTGAATACGAAAATCACATATATTTTATTTATATTTGTTAATATAAAAAAATCGGCCAAAAATGTCTTTTTGAAATATAGGTAAAATATGTGCTCAATATATTTTGCATATATTTGATATCAATTTTGAAATATAATTTCCACATATATTTTTTTCTGTGCGGGACACGATTTGAAGAATAAAAAACTCATAAATTATGTTAAACATACAGAGATTTACAAAGATATTGTAGAGATTACGTGCATGGGCTGATCCAATTTCCCCTGGATTGATAGTCACTTGAAAATGAAGTCACAGAACTTTTCATGTCCCTTAGCTTTTTCGGACAACCAGAGTAGATCTTAGAAACTGAATTTCGGAATTGACATCGCATTAGATCAATATTGCACAAAAAATTCAAAATATAATTGTTCATGTTTACAACGCTTCCATTTGGAAGCACAAAATCATCGAGCCGTTTAGAGATAAATAACCTGACTTTCATTTATTAACCACTGTCCTAGGTATAGACTTTCAATCTATGTTCAATTTATTATGAGAGTTAAGGATATTATTTAGACGAAACCAAATAAATATTGGTCGAAATTTGAAACAGTAATAATAAACAAAATGAAATATCAATTATTTAGTTCGGGTGACGTGATTTTTATAAACAAACAGAAAATAAGATAATGTTATAAATTTAAACAAAAACAAAAAAGTGAATTATTTCATTTCGGACGCGATTTAAATCAATGAAAATAAAATAATATAAAATAATATCCGACATTTAGAAAGAGAAAACATTCATCAACAAATTTTGTAGATGTCTGAAAAATGAACTCAAACATAAAACTAATACCTGGACGACGGTCTAGTTGAATTAATTTACTCAACTATTTTTTTCACCAAGTGATCAAAATATTTTACTATAAGGACCACTAGATTCGGTTTCAGAAGTTATATTTCGTACAAATACAAAATTTCTTGGTCCATTTGTTTCTGTGTCAAAAATTTTGCACTTAACAATGGTGAAGTCATAAGCTTCTTGATTGAAAGAGAGGTACACTGGTGAATAAACTTTTTTTTTCTCACTGGATAGGAATATTGTCAATGAAGAATCGAAAAACCATGAAAAGAAATCCTGAGGAACGTCGAATAATTGGTGACAATTATTTAAGTAAACAGATGAATGTAACAGATGAATGTTCCTCATATGTATCAAGTCATATCTTAATTTGTTTCTGTCATTCCACATCCTGACAGTTCAAGAACACAATGGGGCTATTTCTCCCCCAATCTCGTTTACTCCTCGTTCCCACATTTCGATCGAGAAGCTAATCTCGTTAATGATTGGCGCACCCATCGCGTGCTACCGGGTAATAAATCCGCGTAATAAACAGCGGTTAAGAATGTTTCTCGTCCATTTAAACCGTGAAAGAGTTCAGATGATTGATGACAAGTCAGTTTCATATTTTTGCCAAAGAACCTCACAACCTATTTCATTTTCATGAGAGGCATGTTTTCAGTGATAATAGCATGTAGATATGAAATTCAAGATGAATGTTATATGACTTGGGACAATATTATCTCTTTATTGGGAACATTTTTCAACATTTGTGGACTTAATGGGAAATTCAACGGTCTCGGTATGTACAATGCATTTGAATCTCTGCCAGCGAAAGAGATTTCAATACAGTTTCAACGTTAAATACCAGTATTAGACTTGAATCCGGGTAATTTGTGCCTCCACTTATTCGTAAATATCCATGCAGTGTGAGGTAATTATAAAAGGAACGGTGATTTAATGGTATAGTTGAGTATTAGGGACTTGGATTTGAGAGCACTTTGAGATGTCTTTGTAGTTAGAAATGAGTCAGGATGTTTTTCCTATAGAATAAGCGAGGGGCATCGGGAGTCTTTTATGAGCACTCATATGGCACTCGAATAAAAAGTCGAATGCTAATCGATTTCATGAAAGTCGAACTTGAAGGGAATCGGGCGCGAATTTCAAACCGTCTTTTTGTCAAAATAGAAAAAAAATACAACTAAATGACTCCGCATGTATATTGAACTTTATGTTCATTTCGCGGATTATGAATACATTAGATAAATTAGATACTTGAAAGGGTGGGGCGTGTGTAAGAAATTCACCTACTGAGGGGGTAAAAGGGGTTGCATATTCTTTTGGATGGCTTTGGAAATTGGTGAGGTGAGAGATTTGAAAGTGTCTATAAAGACGTCACATTCGAAACAAAGGAACACAAATTTTTCGCTTTTTTTAAATCAACCCCTGAAGGGTGCAAATTTGTTCAGACGATTTTGGAATCCATTGAAGTCAGAAATTTGAACATTTGTATGATGACTTCTTTTTCGAAATGAACAAACCCAAAGTTTTGAATTTTTCAAAAATCAACCGCCTTCGGTTGGAAGAGGTGCGACTTTCGTCATACCATTTTGGAAGCTGTGGTTGTTAAAGACCTGAAAATTTGTATGTAGGCCCTTCATTGAATCTGAACGAAAGTAATTTTTTTCATTTTTAAAAAATCAACCCCTAAGGGGTCGATATTTTCTCGTACAATCTCGAAAGCCGTTGAAGTTAGAAATTTCAAAATTTGTATGGTGGCTCTTTATTCAAAATGACCGAAACCAAACTTCTTAATTTTTTAACGAATCAACCCCTAAGGGGTTGAAAAGGATGCAAGTTTTTTCATACGAGTTTGAAAGCCGTTAAAGTTAGAGACTTACAAAATTCGTATATTGGCTCTTCATTTAAAACCAACGAACCTAATTTTTTTTCATTTTGCAAAAATCAACCCCTGAGGAGTTCAAATGGGTGCATATTTTTTCATGCCATTTCGAAAACCATTAGTATTCCAGACGTGAAAATCCCAAGAAATTGAAAGGAACGATACACTAATTGAATCGCTGTAATTGAATGAGTGATGACCTAATGAAAATGCATATTGATTTCATTTATCTTGACATATAATAAAAACGATATGAAGAAATTCATTTAAGGAGAAAAGCTACTGAAAAAATAATGAAAAGAAAAAGCATAACAAAAAAAGCATCAATTAATCAATTAATTTTCATCTTTAATTCATGTTGAAAATTAATATAAAACCTATCTTTGAAGTATTTTCACTTGTACTACAGAAGGAATAGCACACCTTAAGACATAAGATTCGTTGTAAACTCCGACGTATTACTGTCACAATTAGATCGTTAACAGAGCCAGTGGCAGCCACCACAATCTAGTTAGCTTCCAGTGAAGAGTTTGCTTTATTGATTCGTCTCCTTGTGAATATGGTGATCCTAACGAAAATCTCGCGCTCATACTCTGGAATTGTTCCATTTGTGTGTGCTATCGATCAAAACATCTATTTCGAATGACACTTGTGGACTTCTTGCTACCAAACAATCAATGTTTTTTTAAAACACGTGAATATTGAGTTGCTCTTTTATATTGACTTCGTTTTGAAATCGTATGAATTCAATATTTAAGGCCAGTCTCCCTGAAATTGTTTTTATTTTTTCTCCAGAATTCCCCAGATTTTCCTACTTTTTTTTCCTTTCGCCAAAGTAAATTACACTTGAACCGCCATATTGTTAACTAGAAAGGATTTCGACCAACCTTGTGCCAACATGGGGAAGGCGACTCTGAATTTTTAAACCTCCTTATTTGTTTATTACATTTTCATTGTATAGGGAGGGATTATATAGAGAGATATAGAGAGCAAATAACTTAAAAAAACATGATATAGGTTCAAAAGGTCTGAAGGATTGAAGGCTGTAGTAGGTGCACTCGATTTTGGGGGGTACGAATACCCAATAGGAAATTATATTCGGACTATGGGACTTCTTAGCCTCTTAGGGTCTAAAGGGTCTAAGTATAAGCAGCCCCCTTACCCGAATCCATCATTCTTGATGATACTGCGAGAGGTTAAAGATGATGGACTCCTAAAAGAATTTCTCATTGCAGCGGACCGATTAATTTTTAGAAAATTATCTATTTTTTGTTGATTTTGCCTGGTCTATCAAGTTTTGTATTTCAATTCTGTTTGTTCATGAATAAAGCATCTATATCTACTCCTTAAAAGATAATAAAGATTGAGAATAACAAAGCCAATGTCTTGGTTATTACCTCGAATTATAAAAGGGTTCACGAGGCGCAAATAGTTCAAGGACCGATCATATGAAGGTAATGTAGCGGATAATAACAGTGGAACCCCTTTGGTCACACAGAAAGAGTGACGAGCGAGTGAAGGGAGCGGGGGGAATCCCCCTCATGGGGTTCTCGAGCGTAGCGAGTTAGGGGCGAAGCCTCCTAGATAAAAAAATAATATTCAAATATATGCTAAAAACGCTACATAGATTAGTCTCTAAATGTCTACTATTTCTCAAATATTAAAGCAAGTTTGAATTAATGACAATGTTTTGATATTTGAAGTATGACATATTGAGAGAAATCATAGGAATTCTTATCTGCAAAAAATACAAAATATTGATATTAAAATCCATCTTAAATTCAGACCGCTTTAAAATACCTACATTTTGTACTACAGAGAGAGATCAAATAATTTTCAAGACGATTGATATATTTTTCGAAAGTGACGAACCAGAAGGTTGAAGTGCAAGCGGATTTCATTCATTTCACTACGAGAGGGGAAAATTTAGATACACGACAACTGTCTTCGCTCCACCTCAAACTGCTTCAACTCATACTTAAGCTCACACGTTGCCAGAGTAACTGTGCGCCTGTCAGTCATCCTCGCACCCTAGCAAATTCAGAGAAAAGCAGAGTGTGCTAAAGTACTCTGAAATTCGTCGGGAGTTTAAGGATTATTCAACAATTATATGAATATCCCTCTGTCATTGAGACATTCTTCTCACTTCTCGAACTCTATATTATCGAGTCCTGCTGAGGCTGCATCAGCTGATTAATATTCATGACTTTTTCTACTATCGGAACCCGGAAAAAAAACCTTTTCATTTTTTAAATCGCACTCAGAAAAAATCATTTTTGGGATAATTATAACATTACTTCTATGAAGAAACTCATATCTTGAAAATTTTCAAGAGGACTCACACGGAAAATAAAACTGTGTACATCCATACGGACATGGTCCCCTAACATCATATTCAAATTCCTGAGTCCCAAATTAGTCATCCTAACATAAAAAACTAACTTTGATTTTCATGATTTCAAATATTCCATTTGCAAAAGAAATGAAAAATTGCCTGCTTCTTTGATTTCTAATTTTTATTTTACATGAAAAGTGAAAACGAAATTCTGCAGTTTTACTATCAGGTTCTACTATGATGTGATTATCGTCAAATTTCTTCGCCCAGAACAGAGTTCCCGATTTGAATAACCATGTATGTACTTGCTTTTCGTTTTTTTTTATCGAATGTTAAAAATTCGTTCAGTTTCGTTGATTCCCTGGATGGTGACAGAGGAGTGACATGCAGACTGGGAATTTGGTTTTCGCAAATGACTCTCGTAATTTAAACCTGAGCCAAGAAAAATTATTCGCAAAAATAACTCCGACGAACTTTACAAATATATAAACTAACTGCTGATATACAACAAAATTGATAAATTTGCGGAGATTAAATTGGTAAATACTCGATTGAGTTAACCCACTTATAAAAGGTTCCCAGCCCAAAATGCGGTTGATATCAAGTATTTAAAGTCTTCTTTATTATTGGAATATATCGTTGTTGGATCGGAAAGACGTAAAATAGTGACAAATAGCAATAAAAGAGAGGAAACCAACAGTAAAATAGTATTCTCAGATTATGATAAAACATTGTCTTCCAAACAATCATCTCTACTAAAATCTTCCATCCTACATTTTCCTACTGATTGCAGCAGTAAAATACAAGTTACATCAACCAAGTCAGAACCGCAGGATGTTTCCACTTCTCACAGGATCTTCTCTCGCGAATAATCACCTAAACTATCTCTCCCGCACACCGCTATTAATTTCCTCACACCAGAAAGATCTGAGTATAAGTAACGGTTTTTTCTTTAACCCCATTGTCTTTTAACCCGTTCCCAAATGACTTATAAATGTACATGTTACCTCATTCTTAGATAAAAGAAAACCAGGAATAATTTCCCTCATCCTCTGCTTCTACCACGGAGGGTCCTTCCGGTACCTAGTTAAAGTCTTTCCCAAGAATACTATTATAACGTCAGTGCCACCTATTCCCGGCTGGGATAGGGTCAATGTAATGCACTGGATAAGAAAAAGTTCGTTTCGGTTCGTTAACTCAGTGGAAAATTTCCTGTCTTCCTTTTGCCTCTATCCAGAAACTGTCTCAGATCACAGTATATATCGCCTTCATAGTCTATATATTTGACATCACAGACACGGAATGCAGCAAGGATAGAGGAGGTAGAGACGACGAAACTCGGTGGATAAAAATGGAGGGATGGGATTCAGAAAAGTACGAGGGAAACATTGATAAAGGAAAAGTGGAGGGTGGGTGGGTTAGGGTGGAATGAGACTTGGCATTGGTTCCAGATTTTAGTTGTCCAACCAACGAGCGAGTTGGTGAATTGGCACGCGAGTAAAGCGGGTATTGGAGTTACTGGAGAGAGGAATAGGGACAAGGAAGGGTAGAACAGTTTTCCTAGGGTGCATCTTCTAAGGAGGTCGAGCAGCACGTTTTCCGGTTTCCGTTCTCTAAGAAATGGACATTGATCGGATCTCAGCTACTGAAGAATTGTATATACCTCACGTGTTAAACCTATATGTAGCAGTTGGGTATATCACGGGTTTGGGAGTGGTGAACTTTTGCTCATTTTTACGGAGACCTTGGAGAAAGTTTTATCTCGTTGACCGCTGATGTAATTCGGGAGCTGGCAGAGGAATAATACACCCATTGTCTTTTACTTGATCCACTACTTGTGATGATTGATGTTGGGATATTGGTTTCGGTTAAATTTTGGCATGAAACTGCATCAGGTTTTTTGAGGGAATTGATGGGTATAATGTTCTCTGGGGGAAAAGGTGTTCAGAAGTCCGGAATTTTTATCAAGTACAATTTTAAATTTCAAATTTAGCATTTTTCATTTTTGAGTAAAAATTCTGCATTTTTTCTTTTGAGTTTCAAATCTTTTAATTAAAATTTTTAATTTTTAATATTCTGAAATTTGGCCTTTTCGTCAAGTGAAACGTTTTCGCGCAAAGAAATTCCCAATAATAGAATCTCTAATAAAATTCGGTACTTGCAGAAAATAATTGCGGTACGTGTAAAAAGTAGTCATGGTACTTGTGGAAAGTAACTACGGTAATTGCGCAAAATAAGTACGGAACTCACGGAAAGTTACTCGGTGTTTCTCCCAATGCCCTCAAACTAGTTATGACCAGTATTTTTCGGACTTTTCACCAGTAACTTGTTCCAAGTAACAATTGGTACTGGCCGCCAGTACAATTTTTGCTGTGGAAATTTAAAGTACGAGATATGGTAACATACAACTTATTTTCGGCTAATAAACCCTCGAAAACATTTGTCTGACCGATGCGACTCTTACTTTCATCTTTGTAGCTTGCAGCCTCACGCTCGTGAACTGTAATGTTACCTTTGCATCTCTGAGTTTGACCTTTTTGAACCCTTCTTGAAAATTTTTGTATTGTCTCCACTTAAAAATTCACTATATAAAGAGATTCATTTCAATATGAGATCAGAAGAGGTATTTCTTTTGTTTCAGAAATGCACTACAATCATATTTCCTCTGTGAAAAATGTTTCCTCGCGAGTTGTTCGTCTTTTCATATTAAGCGGTGCTATTTAGTAATCTCTTGATATTGTTGGGAAGTATCACCCCGGTTCGTATGTCTCGAAAGCTGCTACAATGTAGTAGCAGGTGGTTAACTGTAATTACGATGCCACGCTTAGGGCAGAATATCGTTAGCAATATTGATTTTTGATATTCCGCGGAGGCGAATGACCAATAATTTATTTTACTAATTTTCCCGGTTCGTGTCAACAATATGAACGATTGAAAGATCGTGGTCCTTCTGAATGTCCCATTTTAAAATGATTGATATTATGATACGATAGAACTTAAAAACATTTTTCGATTTTTTTTCGTGGGTAGGAGACAGACTAAGATCGAACATAGGACATTTTCAATACATCCTCAATGACGCAAGTTAAACAAACTTTACATCATATTAAGTTACAAAAAAAAACCTCTGAAATGATTATAAGTTTCGTGAATCTTACTCAGCAGATTTGGAGTTATTGATGATTAAGCCACGGTCATATGTTGCGCTCAACTTTTCTCATTTCTTACGTTGAGAAAAATAGTTTTTCCTTATACATATATATATATATAAAGATAACTATCGAAAATATCGAATCAGAACTTGAATTGAGACAAATCATACACATAGTATGCTTAGGGAAATGAGCGCTAATTTGAAAATATTTTTATGCCATAGGTGCCCTCAATCGCGGATTACGGCCACAATGACATAAAATATTGTATGAAGCTTGTGCGTTATGGTGTTTTTTGGCTCGTGGGATTATAATTATACCTTCTACGAGCCAAAAACACCATAACGCACATGTTGCATAATATACTGGTCTATTCGGCCATGGAATACAAGTATATTCTATTTTATAGGTAAATCTGAATATATGTTGTATATTATAAACAAAAAGACAGGCTCTTTAGCTGGACTGAGTTGACAATGTAAGGCGGAAGCTATTAAAAGTATAATAGATTTTTTGACGCACTATAAGTAAAGTCAGATTTTACGCACACTTCGCGTCCACGAACCCTCACTTCGCACGCATTGTGGCAAAAAATAGTGTTCCATACTCGCGAGAATAGTATTTTTAGACGAGCCCAAAGACACTTCCTCGCAATCGTATCGGAATGTACTATTTTCCGGAACATCTTTATGATAAATAAATTGGTTCGTAATGGATTATCGGTCTATATTTAGTGAACAGCTGTCTTGAAAAAAACCTCACGCTCCATCTTACTTCAAATATCTTAAATATTCAGAGAAAAAGGTTTTCTTATCGAAAATCACCATCTTTTGCCGTACATTGAAACAAATTATCACTCGCACTTTATACACGGAGAGAATTAAATGGTAAAATTCATCATGGCCATACAAGAGATTCCTAGACAGGAACAGCCGAGCTGGAACAATCAGCCCAAGCTTAGCCCAACCGCGACTTACCAAGCGTTTTCGTATTTGTAGAGGGATAACCACTACCACCTTTTATAGCTGTTACTCATGAACGTCGTTATGAATATGACAGGTTAAGCACGTTATTATATAACTTTGGCATAAATTGCACGTATGCTGAAAACTCTCCACAAGTAAACCTGGCACTTGTAGATTGAACTGTGATACTTTGTAAATTCTTCGATCCTTGCGATGTTAGACTGACATTTTTCATACACTCTTTTTCTCGCTGAAAATTGGAAGAATTGTCTAAATATCCTCGGTGCATATTCGAATTCAGCATAATGGTACAGAGAGCTAATTTAAGATGTTATACTCTATTGCATTCATTCCAAAAACTAACGTCTTGACATAATCGCAAATGAATGAGTAAAATAAATGTGAAGTTAATGGAATGATCGGACATCATTTCAAGCCTCTCTCAGGGAAATCTGGCCTTCTCATTTTAACCGGGTTACGCACCATTGGATTAACGTCGCGGCTCGGTCGAGAACGGTTTAATGTACTTTTCAGTCTGAAGGATTAAGCGACATTGTTCAAAACTTTCTGCCATCGGTGCTCATTATGACATTTCTCAGAGCACCATATGCACGACTTTTTCTAGCCATTGTATTCTTAATGAGGATGGGTCTGACTGGATTCACGCAATTTGCTTTTTCAGAAAGATCTGAACGAATTCATTAGATGAGGCTAGAACAGGATCCATTTTCACAATCTACACCTAAAACGAACTCTTTGAATGAAGGGCCATTCGACTCAATAGCGAGAGGATGAAATGCTATTTTTATTCGAACTATCCAGGCTTAGTTTAGATGCATGAAGTTGCACTTGAAAATGTGCCTACTGGCCTCCTTTAAGGAGATTCCAAGAATTGATTCAGGTCTGCTGCTTTTTGGCTTGAATACATTTAATGCTTTGACTTAAGGATACTTTCACTCAGGCTGAGTTCGACTGTATTAAAAGTCGATTCGGCGATTTACCTCAGATTGTGTCTAACTTGACTAGAAATTAACCAAGTCTACTAAGTAAGTGTACCAAGTGTAGGTTATGCTAGTTAATTTTGTCTAGCTTTACTATAATGTAACTAGATTCTAGGCATAAAATAGATAAATTTAGTAGTTTTGAAAATGTAAGTGGGATTCGCCTCGATTCAAGTAGTATTTGCTTCATGTGAATTTGGCGATTGAATTTTGATTTATTCCTAATCCATTCAAATACGTTTGGCACAAATAAAATGCTGACTTGATCGAAATAGTATTTGGTTTCGGTCGTATTGACGTCAATTTTATGAGATTTTGTATCTTAATCGAGGTCGCGTCCTACTCAATTCATATAAATTCTATGAGTTGATTTAGGCATGCTTCATTTTGTATTAAGGAGAGTTAAGGGATCAATTCAAGTCGGGTTTGATATGTTTAAAGTAGATTCCGCGATTTGATGTAGGTTTCCTCGGTCTAGACTCGAAAAAATTCTGTAATTTGATTTAAGTCTGTGTCAACCTGACTTAAGTCGATTCCGTGTCTCCCTTGGCTGGTTTCAGGAAGATTCTACCACTTGATTTAGGTTCCATCTGACTGGAATTAAGCAGATTATCCGAGCCGATTTGGGTCGGATCCTCCTTAAGTTTATGGGATGGCAATTTACATGAGTCAGTGGTACATCCGCGAATCCTTTTACAAATTTTTAAACTTATCGGTCCTAACAACTACTACAGTCGCAGGAGGTATTCTGTAACCGACTTCGGGATCGTGGCTGCCCAATTACAGTAAATTCTGGGATGGAATTTAGATTAGATTTAACTTAATTTATTTAGTGTTGGATTAATTTCTCATTTGTCTTATTTCAAGTGAATTTTGTGAGTTCATTCAGGTTTCAGGCTGTGTTTATTTTAATTCCACTAAATTCTGTGGGATATATAAGAACGGGGGCGAGTGACACTGCTAGAAATAAAAAGTAACTTTCATGGACAGATTATTATTGGTTTAAGTACCCAGGTAGGGTTTTAGTATTGGCCGAGTCTCGGTCCAACCATGGTACTCCAATCGCCAGTACTGGCCAGCGATTGGCAAATTGAGTGGCCGATCATTGGTCCGACATTTGGATGATAACGCCGGGCCGATAATGGCAAACAATAAT
>JAPYZN010002586.1:0-17836 GCA_030522865.1 Psyttalia lounsburyi | reverse complement strand
TTTGTTGAAGAGACAATCATTTTGAACAAAATTACTGTTCCACGTAATCCATCAAAAGATCTACCTGTTTCCTCTTCTCGTATTACTAAACACCCCAAAATTCCAAAGAACTGCAATTTGAGTTGATTTTCCCCCAAAACAGAAAAAAAACGATCTCTCAATTTTCATTCTTCCCAAAAAAAAAAAAAAATTCCTATATTTTAACATCTCGTCCTTGGTTGAACATTTTCCCCCCACCAACCGGGTCCTTAACCCCTTTTTTACCCGTCAGCTGCACCCGATATTCGGCATCTGTACTCTACCCTTTCCCCGATGCCACGACTGTTGTTGCGTACAACGAAAAGATTTTTTTCTTTCGAGAAAGGAGGGAAACTCGGCCTATACGAATAGACGAGTCACACGATTCAGGAGGAAAAATAACCAGGAAGTAAATATTTCGAGTCTCACGATAATCTTCATCTTGATATCGTGTTTGCGTTGAGATTATGAAGGAGAGAATTGTCGAATTTTTCGAGGTTTTTTCATTTTCATTTCTTTTTTTCTATGAAAGGTGGGATTTTATAAGGAGTTTACATCTGGCTCCCTTTCTTCTTTTTACTCTTTGGTCACACAACACGTTTCAGAAACGTGACTCCGGATGGGTAGTCGGGATTTTAGGGGGAGGGGGAGGGAATGATCGAATGCGTGTCTTGCAATAATTTTTTTTCTCAAAATTTGAGTTTTATTGGAATTTAATTTAAGAGAATAATTGATTTCAATTCCCTTGCTTTAGGATATATGAAATATTTGTTTCGATGCCAAAATATAACGACAATAATTATCTTTAATAACGTGAGAGAGAAATAGCCAGAGAAATTCAGGGAAACCCATTTTCTGGCAATACCAAAAATCAATAATAAATGCGAATCCAAAGGGGCGAACGTGAGATGAATCATTTGACTTTCTAAATAATCTGTGAGTGTTGAAATTTTAAAAATGTCGTGTCACTTATCAACGCCATCGTCACATGTTTCATTACCCAATAACAATTGGAAATTAGTAATCACTTTGCTATATTTCGATCTAACATTCCAACAATTCTACGCGGAGAAAAAAATTCAATAAAAATTCCGTAAAACTTGTAAAACTTCCTGGACTTGTTCTGTAAAAAAGTACGGCACTGTTCGGTAATTTTGGCGGAATATTGTTTTGACTCGCAGATTACGGAACTGACACGTAATTTTTATTGAATTTTTCTCTCCGTGTACAATTCTCGAAAGCGCGTGGAAAATTTTGTGAGAAATTCACCTCCCATCTGTTATTTTTTTCTAATTTTTTTCTCCAACAAAAAATCATCTCATACATAGCATCCACCCCTACATTAGCAGCGCCCAATATATTCATCGTTTATTTTTTTCCGAGTTCTCACGGCCACGAGGAGGGTTGTACCCCTAAAAACAAAGGGTTGCCCCAATTTCCATCAGCTTTTATTTTTTCTTTACGAGTCTCCAGGATTTCAGAAGCCAACACACCCTCACACAAATTTACACCCCACCGCTTTTTTTTCCGAGTTGTTTCCAAGGCCCAAGTGTATTGGATTAGGATGCGTATGGCACTTCCGGTGTTTGATCTTAAAAAAATGGGTTTCAATGGATGCTCTAGAGGAACTAAAGTTCATCTGCATTATACAATATCGAAAATATCATTCCCCATTTTCCTTCTCTAAGGAAAAAATATATAAATACCAAAAGATGTTATCACTGATGGTCTGTCAATGATTGAAGAAAATCCAAGTCAATTTGCCATCGTAAAAATAGAAATAGTTGAGTGTGTTCTCATCGAAAAACGCATGCGCATATTCAGAAATCTAAAATTACTGGACCCCGATAAACTTAACTGGGGGCCATGTGGGGGCCAATAGATTTTACCCTCGAATATCTGTTCCGCGCATTCATAAGAGCCTGGTTGGGAAGAAATATGAAAAAAAAAAAGGAGGCAAGATGAGAGTTAAAAATTTAAAGAGAAGATGAAAACCGTCATGCGGAGGAGCGTCTGTGCTCACTCAAAAGGCTCTTATCGTGTAATATATTTGTTCGAGGCTACCCATTCGTGGAGCACTCGAGGATACGTGAGAATTCAACGGTTATTCGTACAAAGACCTCTTCATTATTTTTCATTCGATCGAGAATAAGCAGAAATCAAGCCCACAAATGAATGGAGAAGTGAATAAATAAATTAGATCGGCTGCCAAGCGAGCCTCACTTCATTGGAACACGAGTAAAATAACCCGACCGCGAATTGTCAATCCTCATCGGCCAATGAGACGCGCGAATATAAGGTTGATTGGGGACGCGGGGTTTTCAAAAACTTGAAAATTATTTATTGGCTGATTTCCTTATTTTCATTCATCATTCAATCATACTTGTCATAAATTTAATGCCCACTCCCTGGCTTACAAATGTTTAATGACTCTGAAATGAACACAAGGAAATTCTTCAAATCGATGGATTTGACTCCTCTTAAAATTGAAGAAAGAACGGGCTCCTCAGATACTCGTGCCTTCACGAGGCCCAAACCTCCTCAAATGAATATAAATTAAATATTCTTAGTGAAAGAAACGTACGTGACACATGCACAGACACCAGCGACTTATTCCGGATTAACTCCTATATCCTCTTTGTAACTCATTTTCAGTCTCTTTATTTGTTTCGTTCGCAACGTCCCCTCCTCAATTCATCTCAATATTTTTTTTCATCCGTCCTCTTTGACTCGTCAATTCAAAAGAGCAGAAACACGAGAAAAAAAAAATTTGTACCACTTGAAGAATTTAATGCGGTTGTAGAAAAGATACCGACGAAAAACGAATCTGTGTGTCAAAAGGGAGTGCATAAGTGGGAACGACGAGTCATTAAAATAAACAAATGAAAACAACAACCGGAAGTTATTGTTTGATTGAGGGGGAACGAACAATTACTCAATTTGATTCAATAATTCCCCAATTTACTCATTTCTCGAATAAAATACAATAATTTGGTTAAAGTATCAATGAAAAAAGTCCAACTGCAACTGAAGATTAAATGTTTTTTTTTTCCAACGTTCAGATGGCGAATAAAAAATGATAGAAATTCTCATGACATTCAATCATTAAAATTTTCCACGGAACCCAGAAACTCTTTCACATTTCCTCATCGATCAAAAAAAAAAAAAAAACCCTTCCCCTCGTCGAAAATCTTGTACTTACAATTAATCGTGACGAGCCAGGAAAAAAAGAATAATTTTTTTTTCTAATGATTTCTGGAAACGATTTCAGCGGAAGAAATGTGAATGATCCTTTGGAAAAATTCATCTCGAGTGCGAGGGGGAATCAGTGGGACAGGTAAATGATGAGGTGGATATGCTGATGGTGGGGATGATTAATCGATTCCGTGGATTGAGGTGCCCCCTGGAGTGATGATTTTTTGACGTTTTCGTATGATGAGAGAAGGAATTTTTTTAGAAATATCAATCACTTTTTTTTCCCCAAGTTTTTTTTTTTGGGGAATTTTCGAGAGGAGAAAACCTTTTTCTGCCTTTGTCGGGGGAATCATACACCCTTCAAGGGTAAAATGGGACTCAGTAAGTCTCTGGAATTACCAAAACATGGGAAAAAAAAATTCTGGATGGAATCTTGTTATCTGAATTACTGGGGACGCCCGGGTAAATTTGAATAACTCTTTAGTGGAGAGGGAAAGGCGCCCCCCCCTCTATGGGAAACCGGAAGTGCCGGTTACGGAAAAATGTGGGTAGTTTTTTTACGGTATGTATGGATTATTTTTAGAGTTGTACAAATGAAAAAAAATAATTTTAGATTTTTTGTTGTTGTTCACAATATTTTCAACTGATCAATTAGTTATGGCTAACAATTGCTACCTAATGTTTAGGACTTATTGAGTCCCATATATGAATAAAAATTTCTCAATCACAAATTCTCCGGTGATTTTTTTTTTGACTGTGTGATTATAACTAAAATGATAATTTTTCACTCGATTTTAATCTCGAGAAAGATTCTGAGGCAAACATGAAAATCATTCATTACCACAAATTTGAAGATTATTTCCGATTGCTTGATAAGATAATTTATGGCTCGATGAGGATTGAAAAGTAATGGGAATTGAACAGTTGAGATGGTGAAGAGTCGATCTCAATTGAAAAATATTATCAGTGAGTGAAAAAAAAAATTATTAAAAAACGAATGATTTGAAATTTTGAAAATTCGCTTGGGATTATTAAACTTCCGATTGGGTGAGTCCATGAAAATTTTTTGCTCCTCTAAAAAAAAAATGGATATGTATTTATTGCACTTGTTCGATCGATCCCGATACTGATAATTCCGAAATCCCCGCGAACCAAGAGATCCTCAGAATTAAACGCCAAAAGAGAGAATAAAACAAGAAAATTATTATTTTTTTTAAACCGTTGAAGGGTGGCAGCAGACAGCAGGCAGTGGAAGAAAATCGCAAAGGATAATATACGAAACTATAATATCGCACACATAACCAATTCTCGAGACGTCTGAGATTGTGTATAAGGGTCTGTCTCTTTTCAAATAATTCAAAAACCGGCCGATCGAACATATATTTCTGGGGTCTTGGGGCCCCTCGCACCGTGTAATTATCGTTGGAGTGCCTCAACCAAAGGCTCACCCTAACCCCTTCCGTTCACTCGATCGGCACTATGAGAATTGCTGAATGCACCAGTGATGCTCAATATTTCGGTAAAAGAGAAAAAAAAAAGAAAAAAAGATCGAAATGAGACAAAAAAAAATATTCACCTCTTTCGACGCAATTTACAATTAGAACTAATTTTAATTTTAAAAAGTGATGAATAACGTTCAACAACCAATTCTACAAGTTGTACAAAAAAAATTTCCCATTCTTTTTCTCTCTTTCCTTTTTTTCAAGAATTTATTAAACAAATTTTTTAATGGACTTACGCCTTTGATGCTGCTTCCTTCCCGCTCATGATGTGCCACAGAATGTGCCTCCTGAAAGCAAATCCAAATGAATAATTTAATTTTTTTTTGCGGAAGAAAAAAATACAAATATTTTGAAATGGATAAATGTGAATTTTGATAAAAGGGGTCAGCGACCTGGTATAGAATAGATATCATGTTTGCCACTGAAATCACCCAAAAATTCCGCAGATCTCCGATAAACGTCGCAAAAACCAGATTTACGTATCTTTCCACAAAAAAGACTCGTATTTCCTTTTTCATTCCACCTTCCCCGATGATTAGATAAGACAAGATACAATACAAGGCACCGAGCCCATATGCGGTCACCTCTCCACTTGTGTGTTATAATGCGATTATATCATATTACGGCGCCATCATTTCGCGTGAAAATGTATTAATACGAGAAGCTGGTAGGTTTTTCCTGGAAAAATCGTGTCACCACATTCTTGTCAAAAATTTAATGTCTCGCGTAATCAACTTCAATCATACGAGAAGATGGAAAATATTTTTTTTCAATTATACTATCGAAAAAACATTAATAGTCGTATGCAAAATTTCAAAGAATATATTTTATTAAATGATAATGAGCATTTATCATTTAAAACATTGTTTGTGTCCACTGCTCCACTTTTTTTGGGCCCTAAACCGACCAATATTTGTTGGCGATTTGATCCATTGAAACATAAAAAAAAATTTGTATGAAAATTTTCAAAAATTACATCGGCCAAAGTTATAATATAAATTTTTCCTCCTCCCGGCTCTCCTAATGTTCTTAATTTAAAAAAGTCTCACATCTGGATTACGTTTTCGTAAATTCCCGTAATTTCCTCTCATCATGTGGAAACGAAAGAAAGAAAAAAAAACAAATGACAAACCATTGATTCGAATGTTAGAATCGGCAAAACGTACCAAAGAGGTTGGGTGGAGAGACAGCGAGAGGGAGGAGGAGGAGGAGGAGGTGAGCGAATAGAGACTAAGAAAGAGTTATGGAAACAGAGAATGATGGACGAATGGAAACAAATGACTGTGTTTAAACTTGAACGTGACAAAATTGAAAAATTCCGCGGGCAAATGCCACGTGAATCTCCCACCCCTGCCATAAGGCCCCATTTCGATGCAGACTACCCCCCTCCCTCATTCCTCATCATCGACATTGTGTTGTCTCTTCATTCTCTTTTTCTTCTCATTATTTTTTCCATTTGTTCTTTTTCCTTTTATCCGTCTTCATCGTTCTTATACATTTCTGAGGGGCCTTTGTACTCTCATTGGGTACGCATGAATACCAAGATATATTAGTGGGACTGAAATTACATTCTCGGTTAAATTTTGAGAAAAATTGGTGAAGTGAATTTGTTGATTAGAATTGTAATGAAAAAATTGTTCAACGAAATCGAAAAACTTATTCATTGACGGATGAGTAAGTATTGTGGGCCTGATGAGGCGTTATTTTGGGCCTTATAGGACTTGAAATTGGTTAATGCATTTTTCCCCCGAGATTTACATGTTTGTAATGTACTTTTACATTGGCAAGTGGATTAAATGAATATTTAATGAGTAAGGCCCTAAATTCCGGGCCTTATGCATTCATTGTAGATTTCATCCGAATGAATATAATATGTGCGATGATAATTTTCTTCTGCTGTAGTCATTTACGAATACATGAATCGATTCCATTGGAATTTGATAGGACCCATAAATACTGGGCCCACGTACATAGTGGGCGCAAATTTCAATTAAACTTTTTGAAATAATATTCTTGTAAACGTTTTAACGAATCAATTAGCAGAGCCACTGAATGATAGCCAGAGGTACTAATAATTACTAATCGTTGAGCCCAAATATGATTCAATATGGGGTCTACGTAGATTGGATTGGACCCAGATTATTTCGAGATTGTTTAATCATGTTATTTCGAACTTTCCGACAAATCAATTAGTGAAGTGGCAAATGATGACCGCAGGGTCCAAAGGATAATTATTTTCGAATCCTGAGAGTGAAAAAAAAAAAAATCTTTACGATCATTTTCTCTTACTTTTCCTCAATAACATTAAATTTCGTTGTAAGGCCCGAAAATTTTTATCTCAGCGTCCAAATTTTGTTCCCAATGATTTCAATGATGTGCCCGTGAACATCTCAATAAAACAATCATTAGTAAAAAAAAAAAAACAATGAGAATAGTCTCCATAAGGTCTAAAAATCAAAGACGACATGAAAAATTGTCGTACAAAAAATTCAGATATTTTGGTTGAAAAAAAATTGATTGATTTTACGTGATGGTATCGATGGTACCAATCAGATTCCTCTTTAGACCCTGTTATTACTAGTAGTGTCCCCCATACCGACCGCCATTGCTGTTCGCATCTCTTCATGATTCCTCTTCTTCTCAGCTTGTCCCTCTCCCAGCCCTTTCCCGAGATCTCTTCATGCTATGGTAATTTTCATTTCTCCATAGATGTCAGATTCACTTGACTATTCTACCGTTCTCCCCGCAGAATAGAGTAAAGATAAAAATAATAAAAAAAAAAAACTCCATAAAAACATGCAGTGAAAAATAAGAAAAAAAAAAAGGAACAACAGTGATTGTTCATTTTTCCTTTTCTCGATCTGCTCTTGAGCAGTTGCATACCGAACCTCCGCAAATGCCTTGACGAAGGTGTGCAGATGAAGGCGAAGCGGAAGGCAGAAGTATATATATATACTCTAGGTGCATCAATGTCTCTCGATCCTTTTATTTTCCCCTCTTACTCGGGCACTGCCGCGCCTTCTCATTCTCCTTGTTCTCCTTTATTCATCCGTATCTTTCACACTCATACATACTAAGTAAAATACATTTATTAAAGTTGTAATATAATATTCATATTTTGTATGTTAAGATTTTATCGGTCAAATGAATTGAACGTACACAACGATTTTAGATAAATCGGTTCAACTATGAGATATACAAAAGGTTAGAGATATGGAGGGAATAAATATACGGGAGCAGAGCGAAAGTAGAATTTTTACTGAGAGGGTATGATTATCAAAAAATTGGGAATTGGAACTTACGACTGTTCCTCGTACATTATTCATTTTGTATTGTTATTTTTCTAACTGGCGTATTTTTTTGAAGACAAATTTTTAATAAATTAAAAATTCTACCTGATGGATTTAAAAAAAGTGAAATAAAGGCTCGAACGAAAGAAATACTGTGGACTAAAGAGCAATTAATCATATTTCGAAAATCATTCTTGCGCGGCTGCGAGCGAGATCATGCCGGCAAGATATAGTTAGGAAGAATATGTGGCGGGCTCCCTCTCCTTTGAAGAAAAAGAAAAAAAGGAACAAAATGTGAGAGTCATAGTGGAAGAGGTACCTCCGTCAAACTGCTCTGGAATTGTCGAAGAAATGAGCAACATAATTCTGATGTTTATCGGAAACAAATCAATTATTATTCGAGTTTGTGACAACAACAAATAGCAGATGGGCCACAATGTTGATTTTATTTTGGGGGGCTAATGGTTAAATTTTTTTTTCTGTCTGCAATGCCGTCATCAGTCCCAAAATCCCATGAACATTCATGACAATTGCTCGTCATTCAATTAATTTACTTCAAAAATTACTGGAAATTATTGTTGTTAACTATTTTCGACGTTTAACTCTCTCAAAAATCCGTTACACAATCTCCATTTCTATGAGGCTCAAATCCATCAGGCCCACAGCGACTTCACAACAGTAGCCATTGCGTAGTATTTTCATTACACGAGACACCTTTAAAATATTTTCTACAAAATCCCTGAAAAAGGAGGCGTTTACTCTGAAACCCAGTGTCAGGACCTCACCATGAAATCATTCCATTATAAAAACAACCCCACCCGAGGTAGAAAAAAAAATACAGAAACATATACGTTTGAATTTATGAAAAGACGCGAGAATCAGTCTCACCGCGAAGACCGATGGAAGGTGGAGGATTTCAGTATATACATCAGCCGCCCCCCCCCCGCGCCCCCCTCAAAAAAGGAAACGATATGTGGAAGAACGGGGCCCTCTTGGCCTCCCTCACTCCACTCGTCTCGCGCGGTCCCAAAGCCATATATACCCCGTTTGGTTACACGTCAGTTTGAAGAATTCTTCACGAGTCAGAAAAATGAGCATCGTCATGATTTTTGAAAGTAAAAAATGAAGATCGTGAAGGCCCCCGAGGTCCAACCACCTCTTCACCACATTGAGAATGAGCCCCCGTCGGACCCTTTCTTTTTCCTATATCTCTGCCTCCCCAGCACCCACTCCTCGCGAGTCAGTCTTTTTCCCGCATTCTACATTTTTTTTTATCCCTCCATCCTCTGATTTTTCCACATTCCAACATTACTATAAAAAAAAAACTGACTCCACATAAGGCCCAAGCGAGTCCCCCCTCCCAAAAATTCGGCCCATATAATTCCGCATTTTATTCAGAATCTTTTTAACCACCATTAACCGCATTTAGACAAGACAGTTGTTTTGCATTCAGCTCCTGATTGGCCGTGTAATGTCCATTAGTTAGGGCCCGAAAAGAATTGATCGGATTTCTTATACTCATTCCACTCAATATTCAAATAAACGAACAATGGGATTTAACCCTAAATATTCTCCTTTCTTCCATCTGTCTACCCCTCACCATTACTACACAATATGAAATACCCGGGGGCATTAACCACAGAAAAGACCAAAAAAAAAAAAAAAAAAAAAAATCCCCCTCAAAATAAAAACTTTTTAATTAGAAAAATTATTTCCTGCAATTAGCAGAATTATCCCCTCCCACTGCTACATCTGAGGAGTGATCACAAACGATATAATCATCATATATTTCACCCATAATTATTCGTCAATCGATGCATATTCATACATCTTTCAGAGATCGTAAAAATAAAGAAAATAGAAATTGCGAATTCTTTTACTTTATTTCTCCCATCGGAAAGGGATCGGCATATATAAATCCTCCTCCTCCTGCCCCCCCCCCCACCGCCACCCACCCCCTTCCCCTCAAAAAAACGAAACGAACGGATATAACAAAACAGGAAAAAAAAATAACAATGTAATAATAAAGATGAGAGATGGAGAGCGCGGTAGAGAAAAGATTCCATAACGCCAGAGTCCGTGTGCAAAAGAGAGCAATAACCAAATGTGGGATGAGGGAGGCAGAGGGGAACGGAAATTAATAAGCGAAGGCGACTCATTCGCATCGTACCGCCTTGGACTTGCGCTCGCGGGGGATAAAGTGAAGAAAGAGAATAACAAAAGGTGAGGAGGGGGTGATAGTGAGAAAAAACAGAAAAGAGATGAAAGGAGAGAAGGGGCAAAAGAATGGGACAAATAAATGCGACGTCTTCGACGCGTCATTCGTGATGTTCGTTAATTAAGCGATTGATTCAATTAAATGTCGACTACCCCCACCACAAATATCACAAAAAACTAGATTCTTAATTATTTAACGAAATAAATATGTAATAAATAACGTGGATTATTGTTTCACATGACAATTAGGGAATGGCAATAATTAGTAATGGGTAATGAACGAAATTCCCTAATTAATTGATCCTTTTGTTGTGATATTTCAAAAGTTAAAGTTGAAGTTTGAATTCCGTAGGGCCCAAAATATTCTAAACGAGGCAAGAGAAAAAAAACACGTAGCCCTCTGTGGCACATTGTCGTTTGCAGAAGAAAGTAATTTTACATCAGTCCCTAAATTCAAGACACAAGGCCCAATGATAATGGGCCCTATTCCAACAATAAACTAACAAAAAAAAAAAAAAAAAAAAACATCCAAATAAATATTCGATATTCATAAAAACATTTGTCATCGATAAATTTAAAAATTCCATCCCAGTTACTTTTTTAATGCATACAAAACCGATGCCCGTGGAATAATTACTCGTAATCAAGCTCAATCTAATGCCCCGAGGATGACTCGACTGTAGCGCAATTCCCCCCTTGGTTTCGTTTAAGAAAATAAAAGATGTTAAGAAGAGAGACAGAAAGAGACGAAGAACAAGAATCAAGAGCCGCCACCTTTCTGACTTATTAATTAAAAAATCGAGGGGCCCATCGAACCACGAACGATTCCATTGCCCGATTACTTATCTCCGTCTTTTATTTCTTCCAACTATTCGTATCATCCTGTCCTCCCCTTCCACCTCCACTCGTATCTTCGACGTATAAAAGACAGAATAACACTGGATGATAGAGGAATTAAAAGAAAAAAAAAAAAAAAAAAATGATGAAGAAGTCGACGAGAAGATGATGATATTTTTATGTTCCCACAATATTGAAAATTCGTTGAGTCATTGATGGAATGAAAGAACATTATTATTCCAAATTTAAAAAAGGGTATTGGGAATTTTGTCCCACTCACCTCTTGTCTTCCACCGAGATATTCTCCCGTCTTGTTCCCTCATCTTCTTTTTCTCGGTGCTTGTTGGGTTCTCCCTATATATTTTTTTTCCTCCTCTTTGTTTTCTTATTCTTATTCCATTGGGTTCATTAGCTCATCTCGCGCTCTTTTCTCTTCTACATACCGAGTTGGGACTAATGTTACCTTTTCGTCGTGTACGTATTCGAATATTGTATATGTAATGGGAGGAGAAGAGGGACCATCAGTCCATCTTACTCACCGAGTCGGTTAAATTCCAAATGCCCATCGTTATTCAAGTGCTGGGGGAGTTTCTTTTTGTTGTTCTTTTTGTGGATGTCTATGTGCAGCACACAATTTCTTTGCGACAATTTTGCGAAGAAAGGGAGAGGGGGGGGTGGTTAATTATTGATTCGGCAGGCGTTCGGGTGTCGTTTGGATTATTTACAATTTGTGAATACTATTTGATTTTTTTTTCCATCCTGTGGACTTGCGACTGTTATAAAATCGTGTATATGACGATAATTAATTGTTATGATTTTGTTATTAATTTCAGCGAGGCCCAGAGCGGAGTGAGCTTAAAATTTTATCGAGTTCAAAACGGCACTGGACCCATTAGTAATAATTATTCATTAGTCGGGAGTGATCGATCAATCCTAAGAAGAGATACATTTTCAAAAAGTCTAAAAAAGTCTTCAAAAAGTCTCATAGATTTCGAATAACATAGGAGTGGCTCATGCATTGATAAATGATGACATCAACCAAATTATATCTATCCGAGGAGGATCTAGCATTTATCCATAACACCCAAAACCCACCCATATCGATCATCTATTGAAGATTTTTCGTGGACTCAACGACTCGTGACAGAAAAAAATTATTATCGGTGAAATTATCGTTTCATTTATTTGAATAGTAGTCGAAATGAATTTATAAACCCCAAAAGGAGACCTCTACATTGACACCAATTTCAAGCGATTAACAAGTATCAATTGCGCTTTACCAACATATTAATCTCCAGAAAAAAAAATTTATATTACACAATTTTAAATCCCGTAAGGCCCAAACAACTAAATCCGATCAGCCCACAATGACTCCATAACTTTAACGATTGCTGGCTGTTTTCATGACACGAGACACCTTTGAAACTTTTTTTCACAGAATTGTCGAACAAAGAGGCGTTCATTTTTCGGGTCTGTTCGGGCCTCACCTAAAAATTCCCTTTCTCTTCAAAAAAGAAAAAAAAAAGGTAAAAGTCATCCAGTTAGTGAAGATTTTGAGAGAGAAATTGCGAGAAAAAAAAATCACGGAGGGTTTCTTCTCAATAAGTACATCCTCTACTTGTCCATACATGCAACTAAAACCACTGATCTTGGGCATCGTCCTTAAACTGTCCCGGGGCGACACGATAAATAACGAACGCCTTTTCCACGCCTCCGAAATACTGGTGATTAGCCATGAAATATCGATTTTCTTGTACGAAGAAATTACAAGAAGAGAATGAGTTGAACCGCACATTCGTCCTCTGTATTAAAAGGAATAAGAAAGCCAACCGATAATGGGCCTTATTTTTAAAAATTGAAAGAAACAAATAAAATCAGATATTCGGTACCAATATTAGACTGCATAATATTCATCATAAGGCCCCATTTTAGGGCCCCACATCTAAATTTCCCGCAAAATACATGCGTCAAATTTCAAGGTTACTTTTATCGACTATCTTATTCGACCACAAATAATTGATTTCTTTGAATTAATTCATTACTCAGTAAAAATATTATTACCAAAAGTATGACTATTGGGCCCAGAATATGTACAAATGCACTAAATCTTCTGCATCCAGAAGGCGTTGCCTCAGTGGTCTGTCTGCCGAATGAGACGCATATTCACGTTTTTGGGGAGGATGCGCTTTGTAACAGTGTTTGACCCGCGGAACCACAAAACCCATAATAACGTCGACAACAGCACTCGTGATAATTTAAAAAAAGGCCCCGCTCATTCGAAACCCAAGGAAGGCACAAGGAATCCCCTCTAGCTTCTCTCACACGTTCGCTTTTTTTGCACTCAGTATGTTTTTTTTTATTACTTTTTATTATTCCCTCTTCTCTTCGTCTCAGAGAACTGCACTTCCAAATGTATATATGTTTCGATGGTTTCGCGCTCTGTTGAACCATTTGCCCGTTGCACTGGGACCCCCCTATCTCCATCCCACCGTTTTAAAAACGTAAAACGTTCTGAGAAAACATTTCAGTCAAAAAATATATTCACATTTAACTCCTGTGTAACGTTTGAGGTTTAATTTCAAGTTGAAAGAATTGTTATTTAAATCATACGGTTTTACGAAATGATGGTATTGTTGAAGAAAACACGGGACGACTGGTTGAAGGCCATATTTTCATGGGTTTTAAATTATGGCTGTTGTATAAAGCCAAATGTAAATTGGAATGAAATGAGTGAACTTCTCGATATAATTGGTATCAATATTATTGCTCTAGCATTAATTAATTAAATAACCACGAAAATACGAATTTATTGCCGTGAATTTTCGTATGAATTCCGTAATTGCTGCATTTGTCAGAATAAGAGTGAAGGAAATTTTGCGACGGCTGTAAAGATTCAAGAGAATTGCACAAAACACAATTAGCTGTTGTTCTTTTCTAACTCCAAATACTCCCTTCCTCGAGGCAATAACCAATATATACCGACACATATGAAGCTGAACAAAGCTAGAGCGCAAGCGAAGAAAGTGAAGAGAGAGAGAGAGAGAAAAAGGTAGAAATGACCGAATGAGTTCTTCAACACATGTGCACACATAAACCCTCATAAGGGTTCACCTATACCTCCGCCAAGAGAAGAAGAAACTCGAGTGCAATAAACGGGAAAGAGGAAAGAAGAGACTACTCTTTTATTTTTATTTATTTATATTTTTAGGGATGAAAGAAGATGGAATGGAGGAAGGGAAAAAAATATATATTATTTTCAAAGCCACATATACACAAAACAAGATGCACTGACCATGGAAAAAATTGTGCGAAAGAAATGGAAGAGGTGGGTGAGAATGTAAGAGAGAGAGAGGGAGAGAGATTCCTCTTTCATTTTCGGTGCCCAGCCCTTTGGCAGGCCTAAGGGCTCCAGACGGAACGCTTTTAAAATTTATTGACAATCATAAATTTCGAAAATAAAACCTTATATTCCCAAGCCGGGCTAACATACGTACGAATAAATGCGAAGTGTGTTGGGAAGAAAATGAAACCAGTAAAAAATGGAAAAAGAATTGCTGAGCGTTTGAGCTGGTTATCGGCGTATAGTTTTGGTAATTATTCGGGATATTTGGAGATTTGCATGCTACAACTTTTGTCTGACTGAAAAAAATCAGTTTCGTCGAAAATGTACACGAATGAACCCACAAATCTTCTAATATTAAACAACCGATATGGTTTTAGAGTCCACCGATGTTTCCTGAGGGGGAGGGATTGGAAACCGCAAAAGGCGTAATCCGAGACTTTGGATAAATTTTACCGATGAGGATTTCAGTGGTAAAATAAACAACAAAAAATAATGTGAAGCAGGAAAAAAAAAAATTGAAATTTCACCATGAAGGGGGCATTCTGATTCCCCCTCCCCCGAATTTCGCTGCAAACCGCAATCGTCCTCGGTTCATATGACCACCAGAGAAGCCTCGAATCATCTCCAGATATTTTCAGTATTCCAATTTTTTTTTATTCCAGATCATTTTTTCTCCCATTTTTTTTTCTCCCCATCCACTCTTTTCTGATCCTCTTCATATTTTTTTCTGCTTCTTCATCATACTCATCTTCTTTTACCTGTCTCGGTTGCATCCCGAGTCCAACCAAAAAACCGATAAGATCAATTCCAATCTGAAATCGTGAGAATGCCAATGCATCCAGTGATACTTTTTTTTTAAGTCCAGAAGTCAAGAGGCTTTGCTATTGCATTATACCTGTATACATAAACGCTTTGGGATGGATTTAAAACACCCTTACCAAGGATCAAGTGCCATTGCACGCCGAAATCAAGATAATAACTAACGCACGCGTGCACCTTTTCGATAATAAGAAAGAGAAAAATGGAGAAAGAAGAAGAGAAATGAGGTGACACTTAATGTAACGTCAATTCGACATTGACAAATTGTACACTTGTACATGAATAAAACAAGAAAGAACACGTTCAATGGTCTTTGTTAATTCTCGTCAACAAAAACTCGAGAGCAAAATTGCATTTGTAATCGACAAATTTTCGGCTTCAAATATTCACATTTGCCAGGAGATGTACATGCCTTTTGGCATAACAAATGTTGGTTAATCAATGCGCAATGACTACACGACTGTAGAATACTGAAAATGAATTGTTAAGGAAAATAATTCTGTACATCAACAAATTGGAGACTTGTAAACAAATTAAACAAGAAACGAAACACCAACAAAAGCCCACTAGTTGTATTGACAATGAACCCTGAGAGAAAACCTCACTTTTGGCTGAAAAATTAATTCTTGATTCAAGAATATTTTTTACTATCACATAATCCTTGAGCCAATCTTTCTTCTTTTGCTCTTTAACTATTTTTCATTGTGCAGAGAAGGAAAGTTAGACAGTTTTTCGTTCCCTGGACAACGTGGATACTTAAGGGACAAGAGAAAAAGATTGGCACGAGAATTATGTGATAGTAAAAAATATTCTTGAACCAAGAATTAATTTTTCAGCCAAAGGCACGTTTTTCTCTCAGTGTAGAAATTGTCAGCTTAATCCCGGCAATATTTCCGATAACCAGGAGATTTATCATATTGGCTTTATCTAATAAATACTCCACCAATTTAGACATTCGTCCAGTAATTGTGAGGCAGATACTGGCGGTATGATTTCGATAAAAGGAATCATAACATAATCTCGCTCACATTCGCCATTAGTGACTCAAGGAACAAAGCTCGATCATACCGATGGATCTTGCCCCATGGGCATCCCCCCCCCCTCCCCCCCTCTAGTTATTCCCTTCATAGGCCGCAATCATTGACTCGACTTGACCTCGATGAATCCACCCGCGAGATTCAAAGGTTGGGATGCCCCCCTTCCGTTAATAAACTCTACATATGCCCTAATAAAAGCGAACTTCATCAACCCCGAAATGCCTGAAAAAGTGGCAAAAAAATATTCGAACTACAAGGGAAGTGAATCCGCTTCTTCTTAAGAATAAAAATTATCTTCAATTTAAATTGTTGCACAAGAAATTGGTAATCGATCTGATAAATACCTAATGACGCGATTATCTGTAAGAAATTTGATTGTTAAAATGTCATACTGAAATATTAGAAATTTATGATTGACATTTTGTTTTGCAATGTCCATAATGTTAAATTGATCCATTTAACAATATTGGGGCAAACGTGAGGTGTGATTTTGACACAAATAAAATTCCACGAGTGATTACAAAACACCGAGTGATTGTCAATGTTGTAATATCAACGTTTCAATATTTTCTAATTCCGGAACTTAAATTACGAAGGGGTTACGGCTTACCGCCATTTGTTGAAACTCTACCAATGGACAATCACTCAGTATTTCGTAGGAAAAGTCATTAGTAATTGTTACAAACTCACAAAAAACCACTCGAGACACTCTTAAATTTTTTTTTTTTTCCCCGCCTAACCAGATACATTGAAACTGATGTTTGAATCCCACCGCGGGGGTTTCGTCAGTTCTCTCCATGCTCCAACATACCCAGTTGGTATGGAAAAACGACTGGAATTTATCATCAGGTCCAATGTCTGCGAATTATAACGCATCGATTCATCAACGCATGGATTGCAATCACTCACACCACGATAAATACACACTTGCAATAGTAAAAACATTAGCGAATATCTCTCATTTTTGTATTCATGAAAACAGGGAAAATATTATTACGGCTGAGAGCATATATTCCAATCGTCATTTAATGATCATCAAACAATCATCAAAGTGTTCGCCCAGCGAATTACCCTCCCGGAAGAATAATCCAAACGTAACAAAGAGCGAGAAAAAGGGAGAAAGAGAGGGAGACAAAGAAAAAAAAAAAAAGAAAAGATGCAAAACAGATGAATAAATAAAATAATGGCCCAGCAAAAAATGATAAAAATCCTGCTGGTAAATTGTAGACTGAGGGGATCATTAAGGCCGCTCTCGTGATTTTCTCTCTCTCTGATCCCATGGATTTTATTGTTGGGTATACACTCCACCGAATCGATCGATTCGCGGAACGTAATCGAATTCTCCAAACAACGGAATAACGTCCAACTGGTTATATATACGTGCAGCCAAGGGGATGACCGATTTGTGTGCCACATGGATTTTATAAACCCTCATACCACTCCATACACAGAGTTCATGTATCCATAATGGAATATTGAAAAAATTAAAGCGATTCGCCATTCAGTTTATCCCCACAATTGTTTTTACCTGTATCATCCCACGGCTTTTTCCACTACACACACACACACACACACACA
>JAPYZN010002585.1:0-13994 GCA_030522865.1 Psyttalia lounsburyi | reverse complement strand
GGAAGTTGTTAGGTGAATATCATACGCGATAGCATCGGCCATCTCTGTCGCACCTCCCTGCATGTCAACTCGGCCGATACGCTATCGCGTATCTTGATTCAGTTTCTTTTATTCAGACCATTGTAGATTATTGTGAGTCCATTTATTCCAATTTATGAAAAATATTCATTTCCTGTTTAACTAACAACTTATTTAGGAAAAAGTTAGTACCCCCTTTTTTTTATTGTAGATCAAAATAACCATTCAATTGCCTTCAATTGGAATAAATGAACTTACAATGACCTACAATAAAACTTCAAACGAGTTGCATTAAAAAAATCAATTTTCAATTATGTGGTGGTAACTTGTAACGGGAGAAAACCTCCACGGGGCGGTACCACTTGAGGGCGTTCTCCTTCCGGACTCCTCTCAAGAGTTTGACGAGGTCGCTATCCCTGATGTGAATCGCGTTCCTCGCATCCTCAATGGCAGAGATAAACTCCTCAACGTCATCCTCTGGGTGCCCTGAGAACGCGATACCCCACCTGAATAGATATTCCAACGCTTTACCAGGGCATGTATATTTATTTTGGAAGCCTCTCAAAATCTTCCTCTGGTGCTCTTTCGGGCATTCGTCGCGATTGAAAACTTTAGGCCTAAACAGTAGAAGAACTGTGTTCGCACAAGAAGCAGAGAGAAAGGGGAAATAGCTCTCCAAAACGGTCTCTCAGACCCCGTAGCACTAACGGCGACGGAAGCGAACTCTGACCTAGATTTCGTCCGACGGGCGATGTGAGAAGGCAAAACGTTTGCCTTCCACGTGAATATCGAAAGTCACGGACGGAAGATACGTGGCTTAGTCGACTCTGGGGCCTCTCGAACCTTCGCTGGAGAAGCGGGAATAGAGTTGCTCTGCAGTCCGGGAGTACGTGCGAAGAGAATACCACCCAGAAGAGATCTAGTGTCGAATAGCCAACTAGAGGTGGTGAAAGAGGCTTCCAAAACTACAATCGTTTTGGAAAGAAGAACAACCCCAGTGGAAAATTTTTGGATGCCTTCGCTATCCGAAGCATGAATGGTCATAGATTTCTTTGACCATTCCTGGTTCTACAGGGATAAGCCCAGTGAAACATTTGGGTTTGTCACTGTCGAAAGAGCCTGTCACATTACCGTGTGTGGCCTAAGAATGTCTGGAGACGAGTGAAATAGCCGGCTCCAGCGCCTACTGGACGAAAAAATCCGGTACACGTAGGAAGTCCTCCGATTTCCAGACTGGCCTCCCACAAGATTGATGTGGAAGGGCATGAGCCGATCTGGTGGGGGGTCCGCATCCTGTCTGAACACCTCAAACTATCAATGTGGAAAGAGGTCAACGAGATGCTCCGAGATGGAGTCATCAAACCATCCCAAAGTGACTAGGATAGTCCGGTGGTGATGTTTAGGAAGGCCAACGTAAAATATCGGTTCTGTATCGATTTCCGTAGGGTCAACGAGGTAACGAAAAAGGATGCCTATCAAGTTGCAAATATGACTGGAATCCTTGATGAGTTACGGCAGGCCAATTATATCTCGACATTCGATGTGAGTGCAGCATATTGGCAAATACCGTTAGCAGAAGACTCGAAAGAGGTCACTGCTTTTACGGTGCCAGGGCGAGAATTTTGCCAGTTCGACCGCATGCCGTACGAACTGACAAATGCCCCAGCGACCTTCCAAAGGGCTCTGGGCGGTCTAATCGGCCCAGAGATGTACGCCCACGTCTTCGTGTACTTGGACAACATCATTGTCGTCTCCAAGTCATTAGAAAAACATCTCACGTGGTTGGCAAAAATCCGCGATAGATGGAGAGATAACGGTCTCACAATTAATCGGGAGAAGAGTGTATTCTGCCGCTCCGAGGTGAAATACCTCGGATTTTTAGTGAATGACTAGGGTCTACAAGTGGACCCTGAAAAGACCTCGGCTGTTGTCGAGTTCCCAGTGCCGAAGAATCTGAAACTGATTCGACGTTTTCTGGGTATGGCCTCCTAATATCGACGATTTATACCAGAATTTGCAACTCTCGCCTAACCGTTAACTCGCAAGGGGTCACTTCACCATATTCCAGACTAGAGATGTAAAGGTAAAAACTGACCGGTCACTTTATGTGTAACTTACCGGTCAGTGACATGTAACTGACCGAGAGTCAATTACTGACCGATTTGGTAAAAGAAAACTGACCAAATCGTTCGTCAGAAAAGTGACAAGAAAAAAAATTTGCCATCAGTTTTCATCTATATAGATGGTGAGACCGATAATACCGACAGACTTTCGGTCGGTACGCTGATCAATATTTCTATATTGCGCTGTTGCGTAATGCTTATGAGCAATAAGACGAACCGGCGTATTGCATCATAGAACGCTCGATTGTTTGGACGATTTATCGAAAAATTCTTAACAACTGATTTATTTTTTATTAGCAGTGAGTGAAAGGCAAGTTAAAACATAACGATTTGCGATACCAAGTTCCGGTAAGTACTTGAAAATATTTGATTGACAACAATTTTACGATTGACAATCGAGTAACTAATGAAAAATAAAACCTCTAAAAAAATGACCAGAAAATTGACCGAATGCATAAATGACCGTCATTTTCCATCTATATAGATGATTTCCTGACTTTTGAATTAATTACTGACGCGACGAAAACCTTACAGTCAGTTTACATTGGAATATGAGGCATCAGGTCAGAAATGGTCAGTAATTGGTAAGTTTACCACAGACCTGACACAGTTCGGAAATTACGGTAATTTTACATCTCTATTCCAGACGCCTTGTCTCGCGCGCCGGAAGGTGCAACAAACTCGATAATGATGGCCGTGGATACCGCTGACAGGTGGTACATCCGCCGCTGTCGTGATATCGAAAGGGTACCAGAGAGATTTCTGACCTGGAAATTCTCTGAAGGAATATTGTACCGCCGAAAGCCGAACACTTTCGCTTCAGTGGACAACACAGATCTCGACGAGTGGAAACTAGTTCTGCCTCGCCAACTGAGGAAGGCTGCCGTCAGGGAGTGTCAGGACCTCCCCTAGGCGGGCCATCAGGGGGTTGACAAAACCTGCCAACGACTGGCCAATCGATACTATTGGCCAGCCATGTTTGAGGACGTGATGACGTGCGTAAGTTCGTGTCATGAATTTCAGAGCTGTAAAGTGCGGCAACAGGCTCCGATAGGACTCATGGAACCTCGCGCAATCGAGAAACCCTGGTTCAGAATATCGGCGGATATTATGGGTCCCTTTACGCATAGTAAAGCTGGACACCAGTATACCGTAGTGATTCAAACTTCTTCACGAAGTGGATGGCAGTGCGGCCGTTGTGAAAAGCAATTGGAACGACTATCCAGAAAGTATTGGAGGAAACCATCGTCTATCGATGGGGCGCTTCAAGAGATTTGCTGAGGGATAATGGAACCGAGTCCGTGAACAAGGACTTGGAGGAGTGGGCGGCTTCACTCAACATGAAGCACCATAGAATACCGCCATATCACTCCCAAGCGAACCCCACCGAAAGCGTGAATCGTTCGCTGAAGGCAATGATACGAGCGTAGGTAGACACAGACCAACGTGAGTGGGACTGGTACTTGGACACATTTCGCTTCGCGTACAATACAGCCCAACACACTTCTCTGAAGGCAACCCCAGCCTTCGTGAATCTCGGGCGAGAGCCCGAGCCAGCCCAGTTGCTGCGAAGGAAACTGGAAGGAGAAGTCGAAGTTGGAGAAACTCCGCCCTAGGCCTGTGTCGAGCGTATGAAGCGCCATGACACTCTGAGAATGGCATTTAGGCATGCATTGGTAGAAGTCAATGACAGGCAGGCGCAACCCTATGACTTGCGCCGAAGGAAGGATGAATTCGAGGTCGGCGAGCTGGTATTAGTTCGCAACCACGAGCTGTCGAATGCTGCAAAGCATCGGACAGTGTCTCTGAACAAACCCTTCAATGGACTTTCGTGCTGACCAAGGAGCACTCCAGAAACTTTTATCAGGTTTCTGAGATGACGGGCCGAAATACCAAGGACACCTGTATAGTGGACATGTAGCCCTATAAGGACACCTTGAATGGGCCCAAAGATGAGTAGTAATACTTGCGAGTTTCGGCTTGTGAATCGATAGGTTTCGGGTCGAAACCTCTCTTAGGGAGGCAGTTATGTAACGAGATTTCTCTCTACTGTGGGTTTTCGGTTCGAATCCCCCCGAGAACGGGTGTCAAATACCTGCTTAAAAGATCGTTGTCTCTTGAACAACGTAGAGAGCCATTTGGAGGTAGTTGAGAAAGCCGCCTGTGATAGATGTACATGATCCTCTAACCGATGAGATACCTAGAGAGACGCCGTTTTAGATAGAACGTGCGCCCTCTAGCGTCTGCAGGCCGTTAGTAGACTGTCGCTAATACAGAGCTCGCTCAGCATGTGTTAGGAGAAAAGGGGCCGACGTATAGGCTGTATATCTGAGCGACTCTGTAGGCTACGGCGAGGTAACCCAGGGGCCAACGTAGCCAGGTGAGAAGACTGACCCCTCCGGGATTCCGTCGCTTTGCTCGGTGGCCATGAGGTAACGGAATGACTCATGGCCGCCGAGATAGCCAGACTAGGAAGCAAGGCCCTAGGGAGATTTTGTGGCAGTCGAGCACGAGAGGTCGAAGCGAGAGGTTTGAAGAAGACCTCTCCTGAGCTGGATCGGAACCCGGCGGAAATAGCCTGGATCGCGGGAGTGAAACTCCGCGTCAGGTGGTGAATAACCACTGAGACGAGCCTAGGGGGATGCCCTATATGCCCCACACAGGTGCAAACGGGTTTAACGTGGGACTCGAGGTGACGAACTCGAGTCTTCAACGTTTGTTGAGTCTCGGAAACTCGATTCGGGTGGTGTGGACCCGTGGACTTGGAGTGGATGGAGAGATTTGCCCCCTGTCGATCCGACCATGCGTTAGTGCAAAGTTGGGTTGTCCGGTCCTCACCGAGGAGTGGTGAACGTCGATCCACTTTCGGGCAGGTCAGCACCTTGGTGCCCTAGGCTCTGAGGGATCCCGGCTAATTGGACTTCTGAACCTGGACTTCTCCAAAGTGAACCTGGACTTCTCCAGAGGAGCGAATACTCTGAAGGACACGCTCCTCCCGGCGGACTGAGAAGTGCACTGGAGACAATTGGGAAGTAATTCCCTGGAATAATTAAGTTGGGAGGCTTGATTCACAGCCTGAAATGGGCTCGTGAAGGGAACGCAATTAACGTAACTTACGACGAATACTCCTGATGGACCTCGCCCACTGTACCACGTTACACTGACGCTAGTCGAACACCCAGTTTTCCAGCCTGAAAGTCCCCTGGGTAGATGAGAAATCCCCAAGGGTCGGTTTTGTTTAACCTCCGGTGAAGTTTCGGTTGGTGCCAAACTAACGAGTGTTAGAGACCGGCCCAACCACGTTTGGAGATTTGTCCTGAGTGAACAAGCCAGGAAAATATCCTTCCAAACTACCTAGGGCTATGATATGCGCTGTTACCGACGCTCTTATACGCGTCCTGCCATACTCCAAGCGCGTACTGAATTAGTTCAGGCGCCACCGCTACGGAATTTTCATGTTGAAGCCTATCCATAAGCATGAGTATCTTCCCTATAGTCTCTGGACAAAAGAAAGAAGAAAGACACAGAAAAGAGAGAGGAGCAGATATTGTTTTCATTGCCAACTTTGGGGAACGAAATATTAACGCCGAGAAAATAAAGTCGTAGAAGTATTACATTATGATGATTGCTATGGGAGCATATTTGTATTTACCGATTTACTCGAGAAATTAAAAAGATCTTCATAAAGCTCATAGTCAACTTATGTGATATAATTAAGCAACGATTCCACTAAAAATTCTCGTGTTATGAGAACAAAAATAAAACCCATTCGGGGAGTAGTTTCGTCATGTATGTTATACGCGACAGCATCGGTCTATGATGTCACAGAGGTAAAAAGTCAACCTGGCCGGATACGCTGTCGCGTATCTTAATTGCGCCTAGTAGTCCATTGTTGAGGCTTGAATGAAGTCACGGTTGGTGATTCATTCCTATTACCAAATATTGCTGATATACTGGAGCGATTGAGAAATGCCGAATATTTCTCAACACTGGATTGGGGCTCAGGGTTTCATCAAGTCCCTGTGAAAGAAGAGGATAAGTGTACAACTGCCTTTTCCACACGGTATGGGCACTATGAATTCTGTAGGTTGTCTCTCTCAACATTCCAAAGGCTCATGAATTCTGTTCTGGGTGTAGTTCAAGGAATTCGATGTTTCATTTATCTGGATGATATCGTGATTCTTGGATCCGATCTACAAGGACATAACAACATAACATAACAGAAACTGTGGTAAGTCTTGCGGTGCCTAAAGGATTCAAACCTGAGACTTCAATCCAATAAATGCAACTTCTTCAGGACGGATGTTGTGTGCTTGGGGTACATAATTACAAAGGATGGTATTAAGGTAGATCCTAGTAAAATAGAGGTATTAACAAATTTTCCAGTACCACAGCATGAGAAGGACATAATGTCCTTCCTAGGATTAGCAGGCTATTACTGTCAATTCATCAAGGACTTTTCCAATTTGTTAAACCCTGGTCGGAGTTGCTGAAAAAGGATGTAACTTGGACTTGGGCGGAGCGGGAGTGGAGCGTCTGCGACACTCTAAAAAAGGCTTTAACGAAGGCGCTTGTGCTGCAATATCCAAATTTTAAGAAGGCGTTTCTACTCACCACGGATGCGTCAGATGAAGGTGTAGGTGCTGTGCTGTCGCAGGGAGAAATAAGCAAAGATTTACCAATTGCCTCTGCCAGTAGAACCCTAAATTAGACAGAGCAGAACTACAGCCCTATAGAAAAGCAACTTCTGGGAGTTCTTTGGGCTGTTCATCACTTTCGACCCTATTTGTAGAGTCTTAAGTTCATTGTGGTAACGGATCACCGGCCCTTGCGATGAATATTCAACGTAAAGGATGCAGGGTCAAGACTCGTTAATTGGTGAAGTAAATTGGTGGAGTATGAATACGAGGTGGTAAACAAACCTCGTAAATTAAATACCAACGCCGATGCATTCAATAAATGTTGTAACTCGAGCCCAGGCAAAAGCGAAGACGAGCGCGACGAAATTGGACTCTGACGACGGGGTCGTTACATCGCTGACGAATAAATTCCGGAGATATTACGAGATTATCACAACATACCTATGGCTGAACATCCCGGTGTAGAACAAAAAATTTAAAAAAATAATAAAATTTAAGAAAAAATATTACTGGAAGAGACTTCAGTCCGATGTGGAGAAATATGTTGGAAACTATAAGGAATATCAACTCAACAAGTTGGGGAAAGCCACGAGAGTACACATGGTCATCGGAGGGAGCCCTGAAACAGCGTTTGAGCAATGTGCGATGGACATAGTTGGATCATTGCCTATTTCGAGTGCTGGAAACAAGTACATCTAAACGTTTTACGATGCTCTCCCAAAACTCAATAAGGCTATACCCATCCCGGATCAGGAGGCTAACATAGTCGGGCATGCATTTGCCCAGAAAATCATCTGTGAATGTGGTACACCACAGAGATTGCTCACAGACCAAGGACCGAATTTTGTAGGAGAGGTATTTCGTGATGTCTGCAAAATTTTTAAGACTTGAAAAAATTCAGACGACGGCTTATCACCCACCAACCAACGGTATCGTCGAGAGATCACACCGCACCCTGGCAGAGTACCTAAGAACCCTCCTCATTCAAGAGGATCAATCGGATTGGGATACATGGTCGCCATACGCGCTGTTTGCGTATAACACCACTCCTCACGCGGCTACATAAATTACCCCATTTGAGACGATGTTAGGAAGGCATGCTGAACTACCGGACACCACGTCCGATTTTTCCACACTTATTGCACTTTCCGTGCGTTCATTTCCGTGATTTGATTGTTATTAACTTGTTCACTGAATACTTTGAAGAGAACTGTGGCCAATCGGGGCAGCCACTTCTATGTCTAAGGGTGCTTGGTTAGCAAAGATGGCGGCCAGCGATTTGGCAATATCATAATCGTCAGCCACAGTTGAAAGGTCCAGCGGATTTCTGTATTTGCCAAACAACCAGATCAGCAGTTTTGCTTGTTGCATGGCACATGCTAGGGAGCATCGTGGTCGTACTTGGTCATGGATATGTGATCAAAAAGTACACTCACCCTCCAGGAATTAATTTTAAGCCTATTGTAAGATTGTATCTTAGCTATCAAATATGGAGCCTCGCTGCCACGACCCTTGCTGCCTCGTCTTTGCTTTGGCGAG
This sequence comes from Psyttalia lounsburyi, assembly GCA_030522865.1. Classification (NCBI taxonomy): domain Eukaryota; kingdom Metazoa; phylum Arthropoda; class Insecta; order Hymenoptera; family Braconidae; genus Psyttalia; species Psyttalia lounsburyi. The sequence goes on along the minus strand of JAPYZN010002585.1, from coordinate 5,674 downwards.
TCGGGCTAAAATAGCTCCACATGCCGCTGTACTGTTTCCCACTGCGGTCATGGATGCTTTCCGCCCTGTTGCTGATTTGGAAAGCAGGACACGCGGCGATAATGCCAGCTTGACGAGGTTAGTGTTGATGCCGCTTGAAAATTTACAATTTTAGTTGTTGTCGCATACACGGTGAGGCCAGTTGAGCCCAGTATTCTCAAGGGCTTGCCATTTCCTATACAAGTGAATTTGGTGCCTCGCTAGGATCACACCATCATCGGTGAGTTTATCATGTTCTCCAGAAATTGATGTTCTTGGTCCGCTAAATGCCTGATGTGTTCGAGCTTGGCAGCTTGTCTATCACTTGCTTTAGTACGGCTGTGGTTGGATTCAAATGATAATTCATGGGCTTTTCTATAGGCCAATGTAAGCTGATGACATTCAGAGTTATACCAAGGTTTTTGCTCCTTGGCAGATTTCATTTTTCTACGTGGGGCAGGTTCAAATTTTTGGTCATTTCTGACATTTCTGCAGCATTTGCAATTGCTGTTCTAATCACTGCTGCCAGGTCATTGGTGTCAATACCTGGGTTACCGGTTCTGCTTCCAAACTGATTTTCCATTTCTTGATAATATAGCCATTTGCCCTCCTCTTCCAACACCAGTTTCGTGACGTCGATTTGCGGTTCAGGTGTCTCATTGTATTCAGCCGACGTCCAGGTCGAAGTTCCGGAAAGCCACAGTCTAACAGTGTAGTCAGACGCTTTATGTACAGGATCAATTTTGAGGTCAGTAATGACTCCCGCATCCAAGATATCAACCCAGCCTGGAACAATCAAGCTTTTCGAATTACCACTAACATAGCTCCATTCGGCCGGTATATCGCTCCTGCTCCTTCCGTTGATCAGGGCTGTGACGGGATTTTCTCGTTACGGGTAACTATGTATCCTGTGATACCGATTATGAGAGTCGGGATGAAACGAAAGGTGCACGCCAAAAACACGGCAAAGGGTAGAGTCATCTCGCGTCAACTAGAAAAGCGTTAGCTGGAATAGACTACCAGAAATCGGCGAGAGGCCCAGTGACGTTAAATATATCAAATTAACTAACGCCCTGAGCCGTGGCTTTGGGCGAAGCCGCGTGTCAGGATGTTATTGGCAGGCTGTCAAACGGGGGTCGCCTTATTTGAAAACTAGCCCAGGTGCGCATGGGGAATAAGGGCCGACACACTGGCATTCCAACTGGGCAGTTTCCAGAGACGCTATCGACTTAGCCTGGGAACCAACGGCTAGGTGAGAGGACTAGCACCCCTCGATTGCCATCAGGTCAACTGGCGGTAGCGGGGTAACGGATGATCCACTATCGCTGAGAGATATAAACTAGGGGAGAAGGTCCCTGGATTTTGAAGCAGTTGGCGATAGATTCTCGAGGCAAGTGGTTCATTTAAAGAGACTTGCCTCTGGCAGGTAGTGGCGACCGTCCCTTTTTAGGGAAACGGGGAGTCCGCTGTTCAGCATCTGGCTAGAACAGCGGGAGAGTGGGACACTCAGCGTCTCGCCACGTAGCGTGATAGTCCTGAGAAATGCGAGATTCGCATTTCCCAGAGCAGAAGCCCGTTTTGCCATGAAATCCCAGGGTGGCACGGCTTGTCAGCTTAGGGATAAACTATATCCTTGCAAGCTGTGGTCGTGCCTTCCCCTGGAGTAGTAGTCGGGGGTGAACTCGCGATGAGATACCCGTTACCGACATCACAGAATTGTGTTGGGGTGGACTTAGGTGGTTGAGGTAAAGGCTTCCAGACACCGCAGTCGCACGTGCCTCCTGAGTCTCGGCAAATCCTGTGAAGAATTCGCAGGCTATTGTCCGGCACCTAGAATCTAATTTTCGCGGTGGTAGTTTTCCCAAGAGGGCGCAAGCACTTTGAGTGATGCTTTAGAAATCCCTGACTTCCAGTAGCAGACACCTTTCCGAAGGTGAATTCGGCTGTTAGACTGGTGAACCTCGTCCACTCTACCACACCCTCTGATGCTGGCAGGGACGATGAGTTTCGCCACTCCGAAAGCTCTCTAGGTCGACGAGATCGCCCTAGATACCAGTTTTACCATGTGATTTCCAGAAAAAATTCAGCTGGCGCGCAACTTTATTTATGTTCGGGAATGGAGCCAGGTTGAGGATAATTTTACCCACCGGGCAATATCTCGTAGGGAAACCTCTTACAGGGCAAACCATGGGAGAACATACATTCAGAAACACTGGGGCCCCTCTTCTTGGTAGTTTCGCGCCGACTGAGGATGCATGGTTCAAGGGCGGTATTCTGAGAAAGTTCAACAGGTGTAGGGAAAGATTCACCAACCCTACTATTAAAATCTCTCCCTATCGTAATGGGTAGATGTTCGCAGGGTTCAACTGTAGATTCAGGTACTACCTGTAGTGATGATCCAAGGATTTTAGTGTTCTCGTTCGGTGGAAACTAAGTTGGAATAATTCCAACTGTTATACTGCGAATACTAACTTTGATGGCCATCCACCAGGATGATTGCTTTAAAATAACTGGATTGGTTTGAGGCTTCGGTAATATCGCCAATCCTCCCCTTGCTCTTCTTCTGTCGTTAGGCTTAACTGTAATGGCGTGGGACCAAAAGCAGGTGAAGCTAGTTACGGAGCGATGGATTTCAACGGGGTTGTATATCAACTAAGATATCTCAGACACAAGTGATTATAGAATTTTCCAGTATACGTTCGGATTCAATATTCATGTAGCCATGTAGATTCCAGGAAACATCTGGAGTTACGTTTGCCCATTGGTACTCTTCCAAGGGTTTATGTCGCTTAGTCTTGGGGTGCAGCTTGCGAAGAGGCTAGCGCCTTGATATCTGGCTCATCTGAAACAGAAGATTTAAGAGGGGGAATTTCCAAAGGTTGCTGAGAGTTAGGATTAATTAGTATTTCTTGTCGTTTGTCCCAGTTATAATTAATTCCATTCACTTCTAAGCCTTAATGTACTTATTTTTGTCCTCCTACCCAGTTGTTTATATAGATAGGCTTGCTGCCTGATGAATGTTGTTGCAGATTGTTCATCGCGAGTTAGGTGAGGATCGATGGCTACCTGCAATCTTGCCAAACGTCTCTCCCTCGAGAGGATTTTCATATCTGTGTCCCAGGTGTCAGTGGTGTCTGTGAGAGAGAATTTTGATTTAAGAAAAACGCTTACCTCAGAAAGTGCATTCTTGTGATCAGAGATAGGATGACCACGTATGACCAGATTATTCCGTCTCGCTTCTTTTCTCTTCTCTGCAATTTCATTCCCACAGGGACGTTGTTCTTCTCGACATTCTTCATTTAGGGAGTCATCCTCTTTCAGGGCGCTTTAGGACATGGAGACAGAGCCCGGAAGAGGAGCTTCAAAGCCAACTTTACAACTGGCTTCAACCAGAACTATTCGATCTGTCTCTGTGATAAGTTGACATGTTTCAACAAATTTCGAAGCCTCATTACTACTCAAATTGTCCATTGTTTGGTCCAATTTCATGAGGAAGCTGACAATCGGGTCCGTTGAGGGTTTGTCATCATTCACTGTATCGGAGGAGGGAGGTTTGTACTTCAAGAAGCTGCCCGTATTTTGTTGTTTCGACATACCTACATCAGTTTCAGCAGATTTGTCAGTCGTATTAGTGTTATGGAATTTATGAGGTTTCCGGGGAGAACGTTCCAGGTGTTTCATCAATTTGAGTGCTGCACGGTGTCTTCGCTCTATGGTGGGTGGAGAGAAAGGCTATGCCACGTACGCAAAAATATAATGGTCTTCTGCACCTTTACCAATTGAGTTAATCGCACTTGGTCGTCCTCTGTCCGGCCCACTATTGATAGGTGTTTTTGCTGGTTTATCTTAATCTTTACCTTGGCTAACTGTGCTGACTTTAGGTCTACTGCTGCATCGTACAGAGTTTGTCATCGTTGCTAGTAGGTGCGTTACCTGGTTTTCTGCTCTTCTGTTGGGAGTGTCAATTACCTCTTTAGCCATTTCACTCTATTTGCAAGGTGCTAGAAATGCAAATGTATTCGTTGTTAGGCTTTTGCTGTTCTGAGGAAGTCTAACCTTAAACTTCAAACTAGTATCTCACAGAACGAAATGAAACACATCGTCGTTTTCTCTTTTCAAGCGAATGATAAATCAATTGTTTATTGTCGAAATTGTTGAACATATGTTCAATTATTAAAGAATATTTCCGGTCGTATAAAGGAAAAAATTATTGTGATCTCGGTGATATAAAAATAATTTCGATGAAGTTAACTAAATCTTCCATTATCAAATTAATTTTATACAATATTATTCAATTGAATTATTTGTCTCAATCAATTTACATCTTTCGAATTGCGCAATCTAAACTCTTCAATAATTGGTGTTCTCATCTTAAAACTTCAAGGGAAATGATCAACATTATAAATTCAACTATTTGTGTGGACAAATAGTATTTCCGGAAATAACCTTATTGATGCTTGGGGGTAGAAAAGTCCGCTTAAATCGCAACTTTCTAATGTGGAGGATATGGGGTTTAACCCTGAAACATTGGGACCGATAATCTCGGAGTGGAAAAATTTGGGCTAAGGACATCTGCCATTGGTACTCGAATTTTCCTTCCATGTTCACTGAGAGCACACGCCCAGTGGAAGTAATAAAACTACTTGCATTGTAGTTTTTCAGTCAGTTCTAGACTTCTAAGTTTGGTTCTAGTTCAGTTCTTATGTTCCTTTCAAGCTACTTACCATGAAGCTTGTAAGAGATTTCCTCACGGGGTATTGCCCCGCCGGGGAATTACTCTTACTGGCTCCCTTCCCTATCACAGATAGACTTGGGCGCCAGCTGGTTTTTTAACAGTAATCCAACAGTAAAACCGGCATTTAAGGAGACCTCGTCAGCCTAGAGGACTTTCGGAGTGGCGGAACTTATCGTCCCGGCCAGCCTCAGAGGGTGTGGTAGAGTGGGCGAGGTTCACCAAACCAGCAGCCGATTCACCCCTATGCGAGGGGTATCTTGTACCTTATATCCACTCTCTCACTGAGGGGGTGCAGGCTCTCTCGGGGGTCCATCACTGCGAATACGTAATTCTTGGTGTTCGCGAATAACATCCGAATCCCCCCCGCCACGCAGGGTGCCGAGACTTAGGAGGCACGTTTGACCAAGGTATCCGGAGGCCTCACCTCACCTCAACCACCTAGGTCCACCCCAACTCAACCCTGAGATGTCGGTAACGGCCACGTCATCTCGAGTCCACCCCCGACTACTACTCCAGGGGATGACGTGGCCCAAACTTGGAAGAATCAGGTCCGTCTCCGAGCTAGCCAACCACGTCACCCTGGGATTTCATTCCCGAAGGGGCTTCTCCTCTGGGAGATGCGAATCTCGCATGTTCGAAAGCTATCCAACTACTTGGTGGGGCGTCAAGCACCCCGCTCTCTCGCTGTCTAGCCTAAGGCTTACCAGCGCACTCTCAATTTTCCTCAAAAGGGACGGTCGCCACTATCTCTTGGAGAGGAGACTTACGAGCTCGATTGCTCGCTCCATGAGCCTGTCGCCGACTGCCTGAAATCTCCTGGGATCGTACATCAAAGACGGGAAATTTATATAGCGTTCCACATTCTTGTGACGTCAGAGGATATTGTTGGATGGGATTTGGAATAGGTAGGATAGGATCCAG
>JAPYZN010002584.1:0-11454 GCA_030522865.1 Psyttalia lounsburyi | reverse complement strand
AATACTTTTATCGCCGAGTGACGTATAATATTTTTCGTCTCTGAGCCCGAAAACCGCGATCTAACCGAACGGAGTGAGGTTAGAATCGCGGATTTTCGGACGCCAGGGACGAAAAGTTACTTTATGAGTAACTCGGCTTCGCCTTTATGAGTAACTCGGCTTCGCCTCGGCTGAAAATCGTGCATTTAACCTCAAACTCGGACTTATGCGCCACTCATCGTCCTCGATACATAATGTACTATTGCCGACATAGCGCGATGAAAAAATATTTTTGATTTGAGAATAAAGTGTGGGAGATCAGAAAAAAAATCTGGTGGGTGAAAATTGAAATTTTGGTCTTCTGAAAGTGTCACAGGTAAATCTGTACTTTCGCTCCCCCGCCCATGTTTTCACTATAACTACAACAAATATAAAATTATTTATACGAGGTTTAATTATATTCAATAATCTTTTTAATATTTTTTTGCACGTGAAATAACGATCAACTCGTCAGTTGACCTGATTTCCGACCTGCAGAAATCATGCGTGGAGGGTCGAAATTAGGTTTGCTTATGATTTAATAATTATTTATCTTGTTAATTAGTGACGGCGATTTCGAGGGTACGAATTATTACACCCGAGCCTTAATATTAATTTTATGCCAAATTTAAAAAAATAATAATTATCTAGGATCTCTTTTTCATCCTAACCGGATGTGGCCTCTTCATCGCTTCGGGTGTAGTTATCATCAACGCCTGGCATCGAGTTGTGCATAAAGACAAATATCGCGATATGGCCCTGGCCAGGGCCTCGCTGTCGCTCATCGAAGGGGTTGTGCTGCTCGTCGACGCTTTTTTCACGTTTCAAGGGGAGAAACTTATTTGATAGTCGATGAAACATTGTTGATGATGTACCAAAACTGCACTGATTACACTTAAGGGCATTACGAGATTTTTAAATGAGACGAAATATGTATTTTTGTAATTATTCAGTTACAACGTAGAGATAAACAAATAGTGTAATTACCATCATAATTCACACATAGTCAATATTTTCAAATTTTGGTTGGCGTGAAAAAAAAATTACCAAACCGGTAATATTTCTTCTGAACTTGTGATTTAATTCTCAATTTGGGGATTTTAAATTACCAATTTGGGATTTTTTTTCTGGGTTCTTATTATTATGCCTGGGAGAATGGCTACCATGGACCATCGTAATGGTTACTCTGAGGGGTAATTAACGCTTTAATAATTAAGTACAATTAATAGTCAATATTATATTACCCATTAACAGTTTCTGTAGCTAAGGAACATTGTAAGCATTACTATGGGCCACGTTAATTGCCATGAACACGATAAATTTATCTATTTCATGCTCGCCGTGAATCCAAAATCGCATTTTGGGAGGGAAGGAGTTTATTAAGACGAGATTGTATTAATTTCGGCATTTCATAGTCTAATTTTACTTCTCGTGGAGTTACTGATGATAAAAGAGGGAGAGGGACAGAATGAATTGTGTTTAATAAAATAATAAAAATTGTGAAAATGTAGGAATTGAAAAAGTTGTGTAGAAAAATTAAAATCTGCTGAATTTGATTTTTTCTATGAAATAATTTCTGAACATTTTTGATTAAAAGAACGCCCAGTAAAATCTGGAATTTCGAAAGGAAAATTGACCAGAAGCTTACAGAGACTCCAAATAAGCTGAACGCAATTTTTCATTGAATCCGATGATTTTTTTTATGTTTATTTCAAAGAATAGTAATTAGTCTGAATGATTAACGTTCATTCCGTCACTCCCCCACACTAACTTCAAGCTTTAATAGATAAGTAAAAATGTACAGCTGTTATAATTTCTGTATTTTATGTACAAGCCCTGCGCAGATAATGCTATCGATTGCTGAGAGGGTATCAATTCTATGAAATTCTTGATTTTATCAGTCCATATTCTGCTAGTCCTTTATCATTCACGTTTATAGAATGTAATTCTGCATTTATTTGTGAAACCTGCAGTGGATAATTTTCTCATGAACGGAAATAAAATGTATTTGGCCAAAAAATAAATCATATTATTTACTACTCACGTCAGCCGTCATCTTAAACAAAATTGTAAATATCAATTTTACAATTATTATATTGAAATTTGGAAAGTGTTTGAAATTGTGAATCCTGAGATGTCTCAAAAAAATAAAGTCTATTTTTCAGAAAATACAATAATGATAATTAATTGTGTGTTCAAAAGAGTCGTTAGATCAATATATTTTCCTTATTTAGTCAATTAAAAATGAGGATTTAGAGGCGTTGACAGACAAAATATATCCACATCCGCTGTCTAAATATATAATTTTAAAATTGCCGCCGAGCGTGAGTCTCTCCCACAGATGTCCCTCGTCTAAAAATCCCACCAATCGTCCACTTCCCCTGACACCAATTCCCCCACAATGAGAATCCGCCCGTAGAAATCATCTCCCCACTTCGACCCCAGTTTTCGGTTGTTGCGTGTGGGGCCTCGGCGCTCACAAGTCGTCGCCGTCGGGTGCTTGCCAATTTATTTTCTTCACTTATCATTTCCTCAGTCCCCCAAATCTCGTGTATTACCCCCAAAATAGTGAACAAGTGTCAGTGAAGTACCGAATTATCGGTACAGTGCATTAAATGTGTGTTAATAATGTCGAACCCCGGCGGTAGCAGGAGGAACGGGGCGACAAAGATACGCCTAACAAGTGAGTTTTCCTCGATTTTCCAACCCAACAATCAACACCAAAAGTACTCAGATCTCGCTAAAACCGTGGAATCATCAAAATCTCGTCATTACCGTGGAAATCATTGAAAGGATTAACTCGTCGCGGACGTTAACACTTCTCCCCTCTCCCTCTCCCACCCGCCTCAGAAATGCACTTCCACCTCGTCCCCCCCCTCGTGAAAGTTCTCACTTGGAAAGTAAACTAAAATAATTCCTCATTTTTTTCCTCTAAGCGCAGCCAGCGTGCATCAAACTGATAAATTAGCCATCATTAACTTCAATATGGCTCATGAGAGGACGATCATTCCCCCGGAATTGACCAGACGTCATCCCCCTCGTCATTGAATCCATGCCCACAGCCAAACAAGTAGATAGTGACCTTAAACGTTCATGAATTTGATAAATTATTGTAATTTTGCGGTGTACAACGGTCTTCCTGATTTGTTTGATGATCGCTCGGGGATTAATTGATGATGGGGTTTAGTGGGCATGGGACCCCACGGGCTTGTTCTCTCTCTCTGGGAGGGCGAGGCCGTTTTTATTTCACCAGAACAATTCAATCTAGGGTCATTTCAGCCAATTAATTCGGTCGCTCAATTTTGGATGTTTTAATCCCTCGGCTTTGTCGATACCAACGCCATGAATTGCAGAAGATAAAGGAATCAGCTGGGTTTGATGCAGATTGCGAACATTGGAAGAAGTTTTTTTCATTTTAAAACATGCAACTGCTTATCAATTTTCGGTATTTTTTTTTTCAATTTTTTAACGAATCTTTTTTATCTCTTGACATTGATTTTCCAAAAAATCACTTCTTTCGGTCGTTTTATTTATTTTTTCTTCATTTTTTTTGTGTTTGAACTCTAGTAGATATAATTGTTCACTAAAACAAGGATTTTAGTCACGGGAAAATTTTAAAAATTTATTGAATCGAAATGAATTGCAGAAAAATTATTTCTGGAACATATTATTCTGATGTTTCAGAATTAAAATATATTTTTTTATATTTTTGTTGATTAGAGCAATTGAATCTAGAGTCGTTTTAAGCAATTAATATGGTCACTTAATTCTGGACGTTTTAATTACTCGCATTTCTCCAGTGAAGGCCTGACGACTTTGAGATAAGGGTGGCAGAATTAGAAATTGTTTTTGAAATGAAAAAAAAAATTGAAATGTTTGCTTCTACAGAAAAATTTTCATAAAAAAATATCAAAAGTGCGGGTTTATTGTAATTACTCTTGGATTTCAGAGGTCTAAATTCGCTTAATTATTTTTAATTATGAAATTTCTTTGAAAGTCTGTACCTGCATTAATATTTTTTCTGAATAATTATTCATAAATGACAAATGCTCGTCAGGAAAGTTTTTTTTTGGATTGCAATAAATTACAAACAATTGTTGACCTAAAGTGAATGTTAGGAAAATGAGATTTGCAAAATGGAAGTCGAATGTCACTGGCTAATAATTATCTTTAATTTTTTTTACCAGACCAATTTAATCTACAGTAATTTCAAGCAATTAATTCGCTTAAATTTGAACGTTTAATCCCGCGCTTTTCTCAACTGAAGATATCACGAATTTAAGATAACAGAATCAGCTGTGTTTGATGCCGTTTTCGGGGGATTATAAATTTGTTTGACAGGCTTTGAATTTTTTTGCCGATTTGAGTTAGAAAACAACGACTGCTGCTGAAGCTGAAAGTACTGGTGGTAGAATTGATTTCCATTATTTCGCAAAACCCAACGAGTGAACCTTAATTAGTGAACCTCAATTACGAAAAAAGAAAAGACATTATCAATAGTTGAATATTGGAAAAAGCTCGGAAAATGCAGTGGAGTACGAGTATTTTTAGAGAGTGAAAAAATTATATTGCAGTAACAAAAATTTTATTCCCCCAATTCGTTAACTCTTGAAGCCCCAACAGTTGATGGTTCTGCTCTAAATGTATTGAATTTTTTTTCAACAGTTCTCTGCGCCAGGAATCTAGCCAGAAAGGATTTATTCCGTGAGTATCGAGGGATTTGGTAGAGAGAGGTTTGAGTGATGGAGCGGAATTTATTAATATTGATTGTTGCAGGCTTGCCAGATCCTTTTGCTAAAGTCACTGTCGATGGGTCTGGGCAGTGTCACAGCACTGACACCTGTAAAGCTACTTTAGATCCAAAGTGGAATCAGCATTATGACCTGTGAGTATTATAAATACCAGTTAATGAAAGAATCTAATACACGGAGAGAAAAAAAAATTAGTTCTGACGAAAAATTATATATTCCACGCGAGAATATTTGATGGAGTGCAATGCATATACTTGAGGGAAATTAACCCACTCGATATGAAATTCAAGGCCTTCCACAATAGAATTTTTTTTCTGTCATAAACGTTACAAATATTCCTAGAAAAAAAAATTCAAGTGACAAGGAACGAATGTTTTTCTCGAAAAACGGTTTCCCCGGAAATTATTTTTTGATGATTAAAATTAAAATTAATTGATGTAATATTTCCTTGAAAAGTTTCGATGTAAATATAAATATTGACAACGCAAATGCACTCGACAGGTCTTGTCACCAACGATATTATTTAACCGACGTTGGCATTTCAATTTCATTTGGCGAAGGAGTTAACGTACATCTATTGATCATTGATTATCGACGTTGAGTGATACTTGTTTATCTGTTTCAAAATCTCTAATGTAAATTTCAATATTACTACTCGAGTGTCCCGTTCCGCTTTTCACTTCACACGAAGTGAAAACCATTTTTTGTAAATAATGTCTACTCGAATAAAAAAACTCATGATCCGAAACTTGACACGAAAATATTATCTTCTGTAGATGAGGAAAAAACAATTCCCCATAAATTTTGTAGTCCTCCAAAAATCCCGGTAATTCATTTATGACAGGAATGCGCTCCCTCAGATGAAATTAAGTTGGATCACTTGATTAAAAAAATTAAATAGTTTTATGTCCCAGATATTTCACTAAAAACAGGCATCGACTGTTCGAGAGGTGTTGATTTTTGTTGCAAACGAATTCCCCCTCATTTTTTGAACAAGTCGAAAATGTTGGAGCCACGAGATTATCAAAACACAAATACATTCCAATGAGTCAATAAATTGCCCTGTCGTCAGAGACAACCCAACGAATTTTGTATTTAAAAAATCAATAATCATTTCAGATACATCGGCAAAAACGATGGGATCACAATATCCGTCTGGAATCACCGTAAGATCCACAAAAAACAGGGCGGAGGTTTCCTGGGATGTGTCAGAATACTATCAAATACGATACAAAGGCTTAAGGATACTGGATGTAAATACCAATATATCTAATCTCCTAAGTTTATTCAAAGAATTATCTCAACTTATCTTCCTCCATAAATAGAAAGAAATCTCTAATAACCATTTATCCTCCAGATCAGCGTCTAGATCTTAGTAAAGCACACACTGATGATACAGACGTGATCAAAGGTCAAATTGTCGTCTCATTGCTGTCTAGAGACGGTCACAATGGGGCTGTTAGCAACACAGTTGGTCACAATGCTGTTGTCGATGTGCTCGGGGACTTGAGCTGTCCTACGGATTTGCCTGACGGTTGGGAAGAGAGGAGAACTGAGAGTGGTAGGCTCTACTACGTCAATCATTACACAAGGACAACCCAGTGGATTCGTCCCAACACTCGGTACGTACAATATAAAATTATCTATTGGGGATATCTCTAATTGGGACAGCCCATGGAATTATGCGTTTGTAGATTTTTTTTAGTGTAAAAAATCAATTTATTCTTGTATACGTTCAGAGAGATTACGCATTTGAACCCGATAAAATTCTGCGGCAAAATTTTTATGTTCATTTCAATAAGTTTTGTTGAAAATTAAAGAACTGATGTGGCCATTCCGATGAGAATGTTTCATTTGTGAAATTTGTGGCAATTGAAAATTTCATCCAATGGACTAATAGTGTTCATTAGAATGGAATAAAATCATTTATTGCTTTTAAAGTATCCAAAATGATTCATTTTGTGTACATAAAAATGTAATTAGAAATTAATTTTGAATTTAGATAAAGATTTTCCAGTTTTGCAGATAAAACCATTCATTTGAAAATATTCACTTTTCATTTCTATTCACTTTGGATGAATTATTCCTCTGGTATACCATAACTGGAATTTATTGATGTGATGAATATGCAATGGCATTCCAGTAATTGAATAAAACAAGATTTAACATCAGATAATTGTTTGATTTTGTTTATGAGACGTTTTCGCAATTTTTCAAGAGAAAAATGCTCGATCAACTTATCGAATAGATGAAATATTATTGTCTTTAAATTTAGTTTTCATGTGATTTAAATGTTTATTAAGTTTTTACGATAACGTACATCGTAATAAACTCATTAAATTAAAGTTAAGGGAAGTCACGTTAAACATTGATAATTCCATTCAACTTTTATGGTTCATTCTAAATTTTTTCGTACTTTGTACAGATGTAAAACTGCAAACTTATCATAAATTAACTGAGGCATTCCCTTTTATTACTTTCCTAAAGAATATGCGCATTGAGAGACAGGACGATATAATATCACAAATTGTATTTCTTGAGTCGAATATATCATAACCATCCGTCTCGTCAAGCAGACTCGTTGGGAACAGGTATTCTACGAAGTATTCCGTCAAGCATTCATGACTACAACATGAAGACTTCACCATGAATTAAGAATTTCTTGGCTCCAGAAATGATATCGCTGTCAGGAGACGAGGAATTGACTATAAATACTCAAAGTTTCGACCCAGTGAATCATGAATCCGGTACTTTTGTCTTAAATAGATACAGGATTCGTGCAAAGGAAAACCTCTAGTCATTTCTGAAATACGATCTCATTTGCTCCCAAGCGCAATGATTTCTAAGGAAACAAGTTACCTGAACTTCTGGTTTTCGACTTTCATTGTCATGCCAGAATTTTTAGTTTTCCTTTCAAGGCTGTACTTTTTCAGTCCAAAGTCTGTCTATTTTTTGTTTGATCTCTATTTCAAATGGAATAGAGAAATCGGTCTAAAATCGACAAGTTGAGCTTATTTTCAATGTTCTTACTTTGAGAGGAAAATTCATACATTGGATTTGATTTTACTTCATCAACAATTCAATGAATTTTTCAATTAAATGTAGAAAATATAGAGCACTTAGAAAGCGTCCATTTGAAACCCGAAATTGCCTGAAATCGTTTTCACTTGGGTACTGATTAAAAAAAGAATCCAATATTTGACCCCATTTACCGAGAGCACCTGATACTCTTTCAGTCCAAGAGCTCATTTTTGTGATATTACTTCGTCCTCTCCTTCTCCAAATAGCAACCAACGTCTCATTTCCACTGAACCGTTAACCCCTTTCACTTCCGTGTTCCAGCCCGACTACGGCAATAATCCCGACAACCCCGGAGCCCCCAGCGCTCCCCAATTCAGCGCCAACTTCCCCTAGCAGCAGTGGTTCACCAGCTGGTCAAACTGACAGTCCCCCCCAGCCGCGCCCGCCGGACACCTGGAATGATGGTACCCCAACCAGAACCCCTAGCCGTGAAAACTCAGCGCAAAACACCCCCCGCAACACGCCCACCCAAACCCAAAACAGCCGAAATACAACGCCTCCTTCAGCTCGCGAGCGACGTCCACGAAATCCCGAGGACCAGAACGCGAATCAAAGCGGCAACCGCCCCAACAGTCAGCCCCGTCGTCCCAGCCGGCCAAACAGAAATCGAAATTCATCAGAAAGACGGCCCGAGCCCCAGCCAACGGATCTCCCGCGAGGCTACGAGATGCGCCAGACCCAACAGGGCCAGGTCTACTTTTACCACGTGCCAAGTGGTGCCTCCACCTGGCACGACCCGCGAATCCCGCGGGATCTGCCAGCTAACGAACTGGCTAACGAGCTAGGACCGTTGCCCAGTGGCTGGGAGATGCGCCAGACCCCGAGCGGCCGAGTCTACTTCGTCGATCACAACAACCGAACGACCCAGTTCACCGATCCCCGTCTCTCCACCCAAATAATAAACAACATCTTGAAGAGACAAAGCAGCGGTGGCAATCAATCTGGCAACACCTCGACCCCAAGGACAGACAATGCCGAGCCAATAGCAGTGACACCCAATGCCAACCAGACCAACCGAACGATAACCAACAACAATTCGCCGACTGAAACCCCACCCCAAACAATCTCTGACCTTCCCAAGGAGTTGATGGAGAGCGAACTGCTGCCCAAATACAAGCGAGATCTAGTGGCCAAGCTGAAATGCCTACGAGCCGAGCTGAATGCACTGCAACCCCAGAGTGGCCACTGTCGTCTAGAAGTGTCTCGCAATGAGATCTTCGAGGAGTCTTACCGTATCATCATGAAGATGCGACCGAAGGACATGCGCAAGCGTCTTATGGTGAAGTTCAGGGGTGAGGAGGGCCTCGATTATGGAGGGGTTGCCAGAGAATGGCTGTACCTGCTGTCCCACGAGATGCTGAATCCCCAGTATGGGCTGTTCCAGTACTCGAGGGATGATAACTATACTCTGCAGATTAATCCTGATTCGGGAATTAATCCCGAGCATCTGTCCTATTTCCATTTTGCGGGGAGAATCATTGGAATTGCAGTTTTCCATGGGCATCACGTGGACGGTGGATTTACTACTCCTTTCTATAAGATGCTGCTGAATAAGGGGATTACGTTGAGTGATATTGAGGGAGTCGATCCAGAGCTGCATAGGAGTCTTACGTGGATGCTGGAGAACAGTATTGATGGAGTGTTGGATGCTGCTTTCTCGGTGGAGCACAGTAGCTTCGGTGTTCTGAGGAATCATGAGCTAAAGCCTGGAGGCAAGGATATCACTGTGACTGAGGAGAATAAGCGGGAATATGTCAGGCTTTACGTTAATTATCGATTTATGAGGGGAATTGAGCAGCAGTTTTTGGCTCTGCAGAAGGGCTTTCACGAGTTGATACCCCCACAACTGCTGAGGCCCTTCGACGAGAGGGAGCTGGAGCTGGTGATCGGAGGACTGGGGACCATTGACATCAACGATTGGAAGACACATACGAGGCTTAAGCACTGCACACCTGACACACCGGTGGTCAAGTGGTTCTGGCAGATTGTGGAGTCTTATGGGGAGGAGATGAGGGCGCGACTGCTGCAGTTCGTTACGGGCAGCTCGAGAGTTCCCCTGCAGGGGTTCAAGGCTCTTCAAGGGTCTACGGGTGCTGCTGGACCTAGGTTATTTACTATTCATGCGGTGGATGCGCCTAGTGAGAATCTGCCCAAGGCCCACACTTGTTTCAACAGGATTGATATACCCCAGAGCTATCCTTGCTATCAGAAGATGCTAGATAAACTCACGCAAGCTGTGGAGGAGACTTGTGGATTCGCGGTGGAGTGAAAGGGTGAGTTATTTTCAGTAGATAATTAATACTATATTTATTATTTGACTTATTTTTTTCGATTGATCAGCCACAACCCAGCAGACCTCATCATTTTTCGTAATTGATGGGGGAAAATAAATATAATTTCAGGGGCTACCACCCCAGAACAGCCTCAATATCAAAATTCATGAGCTAATGAAACTGGTCAGTCTTCACGAATTCTGAAATTTCTGGTCTAATAACTGCAGGAAAGTAAAAGGTTCCTCGTAACTAGTGGAGCTTAAGAATTTAATGAGTGCTCAAAGAACTCGTGGAATCAGCTATTCCCTCCCCATTAATACTTTCCTCTCTAATTTCCTGACGTGTTTATCCTGTTCCAGAGTAAAATTCGTAACACAAAGTGAATAATCTCACGGATCATTGTTCACGCAATAGTAAACGCTCATCGACACGCGTTAAGTGCAACAACAAAAACTGGCACAAATTCAATGCATGCGTTTTGCATTGAAGAATAATTCAACGATGCTGAAGAAGGAGATGAACTGAACTCGACCTAGTTGTCGTCCTTCGTTTCCTCTTCCACGCTGAAGGCGATTACACTTGGCACGCGACATCGTTAAGTAGTCACAGTCAATTAATACCATATCATAAATTCAGAAAAGAAAATTGATAATGTGAGTTCTACAAAATTTTAACTCATCCTTCCATAGGCGTATTTGTCAGTGAAATCTCGGCAATTCGATTCGAGCTGTTGGGCAGAAACTGGGCTACTCTATCTTTCGTATAAAATGATAAGAAACTCAAAATTAGAAATTAAGTTACATTGACAGGGGCAATTTCTATTGCTCCCTTTATACCCTTACAAACTTTCTTTATTTTCGTGATGGATTAACATTTTCATGATTTTATCAAATAATTTTCGAGGAATTAAATTAGCGTATGCTTTACTTTCCAATATTCTCCGTTTTTTTCAATTGAAAAAACGCTCAATTCTCAGTTTGCAATTTAGTTGGACAATTGGCCAATTAAATTTAGAAAAATTAGAAACATTTGAAAAAATTCACATTTCGTGCGCGGCACCTGCAAAACGCCATTTTCGTGGCGCTGCGCGCCACGAAATTGTCGCTTTCCAGGTCCCACATCACGAAAAATAATATCCACGCCTCGCCATGGAAAACATATCACCCTCCCCCACGTGCTTGCCATCCTCGCCTTCGGCTCGGAACCGAACGGGGTGAGGTTAGAATCGCGGTTTTTCGGGCGCCAGGGACGAAAAATATTATATGTCACTCGGCGATAAAAGTATTATCTGACTCATGTGATTATAATCCTCGCCTTCGGCTCGGATTATA